>CAUYSK010086392.1:0-15956 GCA_963575035.1 Avahi laniger | reverse complement strand
GTTGTCTGATTAATTTCTTTCTATTTTTAGTAGAGACGGGGTCTCGCTCTTGCTCAGGCTGGTCTTGAACTCCTGAGCTCAAACAATCCGCCCGCCTCGGCCTCCCAGAGTGCTAGGATTACAGGCGTGAGCCACCGCGCCTGGCCTAAATTTCTTTTTAATGTTATTATTATCATTGGAAAGCTCCCACAAAATGACTTATGACCGAAAATTTTTGTTCCAGGGACTTTTCTGTGCCAATTTGTATTACCTCAAATCTTCTAAAATAGCCGTCTCTTAATTGGTCATCTCAAAGTAACCAAAATATACTTGCTTCTAAGAATGAGAGAAGAAAAATATATGATAAAGTCGTTATAAGCTTTAGAGTAAGAGTGATTATAACTAACTCACCATGTCAATTTATCCTATAATTTAGATTACTGTGATTTTTATTAGTCAATTTGTACTTGTTAAATTCAGCAGATATTATGATGACCTATTTTCTGGTATAACAAAAAGTTCTAAGAAAAAAAAATCAATCATTGATTCACAAAAACGTTCCCACAGGATTAGGTGAAACTTTGATTTGCTTTCTTGAAAAGTGAAATAAGATGATTTACATTAACTGACTCACTAACATTACTACAATTAGATATTGAATAGATGGGCAAGAATAGACAAATAAACTGGCCTTAGAAGAATACACTTTGGATTAATAGAACCACATGCAACTGGAAAGAGAGATTAGTTTTGGAGGCTTTAAAAGTAACTCTTTGGGACTAAGTAGGGAAATGAAGACATCTGAGAGCAAGTATAACGATCATTAATTCATATATTTAACAAATACTTTCTGAGTGCCTAGGATGACAAGCATCATCCTCAAAACTGCATAATATAGGAAAACGTTTTTACACTCATCATTCAAAACTTATACCATAGTGGAGGAAGAAGAAAAGAATATATGAAATATAGAAATGTAGAAAAATTGTTGCATGCTAAATCAGTGCTATGGAATAAAAGGAGGGTAAAGTAGCTTGTATGTGTGAGGTATGGGATATGTCTATGAGTTGCTGTTTAAAATAGGATGATCAGAACAGACACATTTTGAAGGTGATATTTTTCATCTTGTATCAGATACTTCATTATATTTTAGAAAAATCTAATAGTAAAAGGTTGACTGATTCATCTTCCAGGCAAGTGTACCATGGAAAAGTGAGCATTACAATACTCTGTGTATGACAATGTTTACACATGAACAAATAAAATTATCTAGTAGATATTATCTTACAAGATTGCTATTGTTAGTCCATTTTACAAGAGACATATCAGACTCTGAGAGGTTAAGTGACTGGTTTGAAGTCAGTTAATTAGTTCTTTTTGCTCTAATTCTTTCTTTAAATTATGTTAGTTAATTTACTCTTAAGTTATCCAACTCTCATAATCAATTTTTTATTAGTCTTTTGGGTGGCCATTGTGAGAAATCACATTTTATCACTTCCAGACTTAGTTCAATTTTCTATAATTACTTTGAACAATGAATTATGGTTCTTAATTGGAAGAGTTATGTCATTATTACTATTACTACAACTATAGAGATTCATTTTTATACAATCATTAATATTTTTGCCATTTAATGTGATTATTATGTTCATAAGCCTTAGCATAGACAGCTTATTTAATTGGCACTATTGAATGTCAGCACAGACATAGAAACATCGGTGAGTTTCTTTAGTCTAAAAAGAAGTGCCCCAAATAGAGTCAAGTGTCAGATGTAATTAACTATCTCATATTCCTGCATTACAGACTTATTGACATTATTTAATAGGTTGTCAAAAGTCATTAAAATAAATTGATTTGAAAAATTGCATTCAGTACAGATTATTCATGTATAAAATATTTAATTCAGAGTAATATATATTTTTGTTTTGCTATACATAATTAGTGCATCTATGTAAATTTCACTATGGGGTCTCAATAAAACTCTTCAGTTATATTGCTAGATGTTTAGCATGATTTTCTGAAGTACGTGAAGTAGAGTTAGAAACTGTCTTGAAGATTATAATTATGTAGCACCACACAATTATCACATAAGATCTGACAACCAGAAAATATATATTTGTTTGCAAGTTGTGATGCAAGAAACTGCTTCCATTAACATTTCATAAGAGACCTTTTTTAAGCTAACTTTTTCTAACAACTAATTGGTAATCATGTCAAATTTGTGATATAGCACATAAAATTAAGAATCAGAGTCTGTATATTATATTGATAAGAAATATTGGTCAAAAATTATTAGTGACAGAAATATAATGAGCACGAAAGGAAATGTCCATCAAATGATGTAAGATAAGAACAGAGAAAGGTAAGAATCTGACCCTACAAAATCTTGCAGGCATATATGGAATATTCCTCCAATAAGAACAGAATACATATTCTTCTTCAGTGTACATGGAAGATTCTCCAGGATAGAACACCAAATAAGCCTCAGTGTAAAATTAAGAAGATTAAAATTATATCGAGTATCTTTTCTGACCACAATGGTATAAAATTAGAAATCAATAAGAGGAGGCATTTCAGAAAATTCAAAAATACATGGAAATTAAAAAACATGCTCCTGAAAAACCAATAGGTTAGTAAAAAAATGAAAAGGGAAATGAAAAAATATTTTCAGACAAACAAAAATGAAAACCTAACATACCAAAATTTATAGGATATGGTAAAATCAGTTCTAAGAGAAAAGTTTATAGCAATAAATCACTATATCAAAAAGGAATAAATAAATAACCTTATGTTACACCTCGAACTAGAAAAAGAAAAACAAACTAAGCCCAAAGTAAGCAGAAGGAAAGAAGTAAAAAAGGTCAGAGCATAAATAAATAAAATAGAGACAATAAAAATAATAGAAAATATTCACAAAATAAAGAGTTGTTGTTTTGAACAGATAAACAAAATTGACAAACCTTTAGCTGAAAACTTTTAGAAAAAAGATGTATGATTCAAATAAAAAAATTGGAAATGAAAGAGAAGACTTTACAATTGATATCACAGAAATACAAAGGATTATAAGAGATGACTATAAACAATTATATACCAAAAATTGTATCCAGAAGAAATAGATACATTTCTAGACACATACAACCTACCAAGACTGAATCTTGAAGAAACAGAAAACCATAACAGACCAATAATGATTAAAAACATTGAATTAGATCAGTAATTAAGTCTCCCATCAAAGAAAATCCTAGGACCTGATAGAAGATTGAATTCGAACTCTATCAATAATACTAATTAATCCTTCTCAAACGCATCGGAAACATCAAAGAGCTCAAACTCTCAAACACTCAAGCTCTTTTTAAGAGGCCAGCATTACCCTGATACCAAAATCAGACAAGGACACTACAAAAAAGAAAACTACAGGCCAATATCCCTGATTAACATAGATGTAAAAATCCTCAACAAAATATTAGCAAACCAAATTCAACAACACATTAGAGGAATCATCCACCATGATCAAGTGACATTTATCCCATAGATTCAGAAATTGGTCAACATATGCAAATCAATGGATATAATACACTACACTAACAAAATGATAAACAAAAATCATATCACCATCTTAATAGATGCAGATAAACCATTTGAAAAATTCAACATTCTTTCATGATAAAAACTCTCACCAAGTTAGATATAGCAGGAGTGTACTTGCATGCAATAAAGGCTGTATATGAGAAGCCCACAGCTAACATTATACCTATGGTGAAAAATTAAAACACCTTCCTCTAAAATCTGGAACAAGGTAAAGAGGCCCACTCTCATCACTTCTATTCAACATGGTATTGGAAGTCCTTGCCAGAGCAATTAGGCAAGAAAAAGAAATAAAAAGCATTCAAATAAAGAAGGAAGTGAAATTTTCACCACTTGCTAAGGACATGATCTTACATATAGAAGACTCTATGAATTCCACCAAAAAACTGTTAGACTAATAAATGAACACAGTAAAATTGCAGGATGCAAAATCAACATACAAAAATCAGCAGTGTTTCTATAAACTAACAACAGACTTTCTGAATAAAAAAAGAAATCAAGAGAAAAATTCAATTTATAACAGCTACAAATAAATAAAATACTTAGGAATAAATATAATCAAAGAAGTATACATTGAAAAGTATGAAATATTAATGAAAGAAATTAAATAAGAAGCAAATAAATGGGAAGATATCCCATGTTCATGGATTGAAAGAAATTACATATTGCTAAAATATCCATACTACCTAAAGGGATCTAGAGATTCAATGAAATCCTTATTGAAATTCCAATGTCATTTTTCATAAGTATAGAGAAAACAATTGTAAAATTCATATGGAGCTAGAAAAAAATCCCAAACAGAAAAGGCAATCATGAGCAAAAAGAACAAAGATGGAGACATCACACTACCTGGTTTCAAACTATACTCAAAGCTATAGTAATTAAAAGTGCATGGTGCTGACAAAGGAAAAAAAAAGACTTAAACATAAGACCAGAAGCTGTAAAACTAGAAGAAAAAATGGGGAAAATTTACATGACATTGTTCTGGGCAATAATTTTTTGGATATGACCCCAAAAGCACAGGTGATAAAAGGAAAAATAGACAAATGGAATTACATCAAAGTTAAAAATTTTGTGCACAGCAAAGGAGACAACAGTGTGCAAAGACAACTCATAGACTATAGAAAACATCTGTAAGCCATAAATCTTATAAGGGATTAATATCTAAAAAATGTAAGGATTGAACTCAACAGCAAAAAACAAACAAACAAAACCCAATTAAGAAATGGGCAAGAGACTTGAATAGACATTTCCCAAAAGAAGACATACAAATGACCAACAGATATATAAAAAAAGTTCAACATCACTGATCATTAGGCAAATGCAAATTAAAACTACAATGAGATATCATTTCATATTTGTAAAAAGGGCTATTATCAAAAAGATGAAAGATAAATGTTGACGAGAATGTGGAGAAACAAAAACCCTTATGTATTTGATGGGAATATAAGTTAGTGCAGCCAGCATGGAAAACTGTATGGTGTTTCCTCAAAAAACTAAAAATAGAATTACCATATGATCCAGCAATCCCACTTCTGGTTATTTATCCAAAAGATTTAAAATCAATTTGTCAAAGAGATGCCTGCACTTTATGTTTGTTGCAGCATTATTCACTATAGGTAAGAAATGAAGTCAACCTAAGTGTTATCAATAGATGAATGGATAAAGAAAATATGGTATATATACACCATAGAGTACTATTCAGCCTTAAACAAGAAGAAAATTCTGTTATATGTGACAACATGAATGGAATTGGAGAGGATTATGCTAAGTGAAATAAGCCAGGCACAGAAAGACAAATACTACATGATCTAACTTATACATAAAATCTAAAACAATTGAATTCATAGAAGCAGAGAGTAGAATGGTGGTTATAGAGTCTAGGGGATGGGAGTAACAGGGAGATGATAATCAAAAGGCACAGAATCTCAGACAGGAGTAATATGGTTTTCTTTTTGAGTTCTGTTGCACAGTGTAGTAAATATAGTTGATAATAGAGTATTGTACATTTCAAAATTGCCAAAGTAAATTTCTAATGTTCTCACCACAGAGAATATTAAATATTTGAAGTAATGGATATGTTAATTAGCTTGATTTAATTATTCCTCATTCATAAACCATAACATCTCTTTATACCCCATAAATGCATACAATTAGAAATCGTCAATTTACAACATCAGAAAAAAAAGGTTTACATTTGCCTTAAGAGCAGAGGAAAACAATTGAGAAGAAGCTTGATATAATAAGATTTGAAATCCACAAGATCATTCTATCCGCAATGCTAAAAATAAATTTAAAAGATAATAGAAAAGGAAAAACCACTTAGATCAGGGGTTAGCACACCAGGTAGCTATGGGTCAAATCTGGCCTACTGTCTTTTTTTCCTATGGCTGCAAGATAAGAAATGTTTTGGCATTTTTAAATATTTGAAAGAAAATCAAAAGAATAAAACTTCATAACATATGAAATTATTTGAAATTCAAATTCTAGTGTATATAATTAAAATTTAATTGGAACATAGTCATGGTCATTCATTTGTATATTATTTGTGATTGCCGTCATCACTATAGCCTTAGAATTAGTAGTTGCAACAGAGACCATAAAACTCAAAAAGCCTAAAATATTTATTATTAATATTTGCCCCTTTCCAGAAAAAAATTGCTGACTCCTGATTTTGGCTATTGCAGTGTTCCAGGAAAGATATGATGGTAGCCTACAGTAAAGCAAAGATAAAAACAAATAGGTGAATCCAAGAGGTATAATCAAACCCTTACTTCATAATGCATATAGAGATAGAGAGATAAAAGAATGTGTGATGGTAAAGATGGATTATAAATTTTTGAATTGCATGAGCATGTTGACATTGTGTTAGTTAATGTTAGAAAATGATCACATTGGGGAGTGAGAGAGGGAAAGAGGTACTCAGTTTTATACATGTTGAGTTTCAGGTATCTTTTAGGTTCACAAGTAGATGTGTCAAGTACAGACGTATGAATTTAGGGCCCAAAGGAGTGATCTAAGCCAGAGGTATAAAAATGTGAGTAACAAATGAGCCATAGATAGCAGTTAAACTCATTAGTATGGATGAAGTATCCAAGGGTGAGAGTGCAGAATGGTTATCAGAAGAATTCTTAGCACTAAATTTTAAAGAATTGCAATAGTTATTGTTCAGGTAAAGAATGATGGGCCTATGAAGAAGACAGAAAAGGAGGGGCAAAAGAGGAAAGAAGAAAACCAGGAAACCGTATTATTGTGGAAGCTAGAGTAAGAATTTCAAGAACAAAGGTATATGTTCAACTATGTACATACCGCCAAGAACCAGGAAAGTTGACTGACCAAATCTTCATTGAATATAGCCAACTTTAGCCATGCTTCTTTTTTGTTACATAGTCATTTCTATGTTACCTAAAATAAAAATTCATAATAGGGCCAAATAAGAAGTCAATAAATGAAAAACCTGATAGTTTTGATCACATAAATATTTAAAACTTCTGATGACTAAAAACTAAATATAAAATGAATTAATAAAAAAATAGGAAAAATTTAGATAACATGTAGGATGAAGATTTGATGCAATCTTATTACAAATCAATAAGAAAATTCTGACCACTGCAATAGAAAATGGGGCAAAAAGCCTGAACAGGCAGTTCAGAAAAATAGGAATTCATATAACTGATAAACTTGGGGAAAAATACTCAGCAAATGAACATCTCATTTCTGTGCCTGTAATGGTGAGGATCCTGAAAAGAGCTTACTCTTCTCCATCTAGAACATACACTTCTACCTTCTGGCTCCCAAATAAATAGTACTGAATTAGTTTTACATTCAAGCTTTCTAGATTGATTGAAATTCACAAACAATGATAATATCTTTCTGAAATAAAAAATTTTTGAGTGATCATAGCTTATTTAAAAAAATTATTGAATAGCCACAGAAGTATGATGAATGCATTTGGAATTCAGGGCCAATAAGGTGGAATTAAGGGAAAGAAAAATGTCTCTTTTTCTTAACAACCAGAAGGAATATATAGGTTGTACACTATGCAAAGCAGGTGAATGCTTGAATAGAGGCACAAATGAACACAAGTGGCACAGGAGTTGAGAGCCCTGCATATTCTAGGTTTGTAAATAGTATTTTTGTGTATGTTTCCTCATATAAAGAGAACTGTTATCATTGCTGGTCTTTTAGTAGAGGTTTTTCCAAGTTCTTGGTGTTCATAGGGAAAAGAATTTCAGGATGCACCATGTAAGCCAACCAAGCAAAAGCTTCATTGAAAGTGAAAATACATTCGCAGAGAAGAGAGCAGACAGGCTGAAAAAGAGCAGCCGCACTGAGAGAAAGTGGTTTTAGATCTTTTCATATCTTAGTGATTGAGGGGAGGAATATTCAACGCCAAGGGGCTGAATTTTGCCAAGAATTTTGGTAGTGATTCCTAGAATTGGCTTCCCTCCCATTTTCATACTGTATATGGTTGTTTTGGAATTGTCATGGTGATTTCAAGGACAGAGAAATTTTAAAACCACGATATACATGACATTGTAATTAGCCAAAATTCATGTAAGGTGACAGAGATAACTGACAGGCTGGTCAATGCCAGTTCTTGTCTGTGGTTATCAGCACCTCTAGTCAGCTTCTTCTTAAGAGTTGTTTATTTTAACACTTGCTCCCAATCTTCAAGCCCCTGCATCCAGTCTCAGCCCTGTCTCCTACTCTAACATTATGAGAAATACATAAGTTACTCTAATGGAAAAAAATTATTACCTATTTATATTTTGTCTGTGAGATCAAATGTATATTGGTCAATATGTTATTTACATTTTCAGAATTTTTAAGAACCTCTTGTGATGTACATGAAAATATAAACAGAATATCAGCAATGACATTTAAAATGCATTATCTTTAATCAATAGAATTTTATGCTGTTTTAACAATGTCAGGATGATGAATAGCATATAATTCAGAGAAGAATGCCCCAGAGCAGATATACAGATTAACACAGGATGAATTCATCTGGCAATAAATCAAAAGAAATTTTCTGTTTTATGATCCTAACATTTCAAGAAGCTAATCCAAATTTACAATTTATTTGCATGATGAGAATGTTTTAACTCATAATTTAAGCTCAAATTATGTCAAAAATGACCATCATTTTTGTATTATTAAGAGGTTCAAGTTTTCTAATATATAATACTAAAAGGTATCTTTGCGATTGAGATAAATGCACTTTTCTAAAAGAAACAGTTTGCTATAATTCCAATTTCCTGTTTCCTTCCCTATTTATTTAATACTTCTTAATATAGTCTGTCCAAACATGATATATTCCTTTGAAAGCATGCTTAAGTCTCATTTACACAGAATGCCCAATACAATTAATGAAATCCAAAATCCCTGGAGTACTGAGTTATTGTTCTCCTTTTCTCTGTATTTTCCTACACACATAATATATTTCAGTGGTTTTCAACCCAAATTCAGCATCTGAATCTTCTATGAGTCTTTAAAAAATGTAGTGAAAGGGGCCAGCATCTACCCTTTCCCACTGTGTCTCAAGTTGAGTCTGAATCTCCTGGAGTGGACCCTGTCATTTTTATTTTGAAAAATCTTTGCATATGAATGTTGGACTGAATTAATTAAGACTTTTTAGGTTATAAATTTTAAAAACCTCCTCTTGAGCTATCTTGTATAAGGGGAACTTATTTTAAGGATACAGGAGTCTATTACAGAAAGAGTAAAAGGGATATAGTTGGACCTCAGAAATGGGCTAGAGACAGGGCCTGGGAGCACTGAAAGGGCTTCTCTTGTAGTCTGTTTTCTGATCCCCTTTGTCTTTGCAAGTCAGCTTCATTCCTCTCTGCCTCTACAACTAAACATCTTCTGTTTCCCAGCTTCTTACTTAACATTTTCTCATTTCAAGAAACAGATTCCCGAATCTCTTAGTTCTGATTCTAAGTTACTTAGGGGAATGGCTAATTTGCTGAATTTGGGTTAGGTTCCAAATCTTAGCCCAGGGCCATTCTGCACAATTATTACTGCTCCTACCATGGGGTAGTGTGAGGGTGAGGGGTTTGGGGCTGGTGTGAGGGAGGTAGACAGAGAGGTCTACAATGTCCACTATAAAGATGTGACTAGGATTCAGGGTTCATTGGATAAATTTATTTAAGCAACAAAGATTTACTGAACTCATGGCAGGTGTCCCACTAGACTGGGAATACAAAATTAAGCAGGATAAATATGGTTTTAGCTTACAAGATATGTAAAATATTCTGTTTGATTCTTGACTACTTTTCAGAAGATCATGTTCACTTATAAATTGAGTTATTGAAGAACTATTGAAACCGGATGTTGAGAAGGGAGGTTTTGGAAGGCTGGGTTCTCTGTAAGAATCCATCAATCTTATCCTATTTATTTTATTGCCAGTGAAGAGCAGACAATGATGACAGAAAATCCTATACCATGTGTGTGTATGTTTTTGTGTGTGTGTGTGGGGGGGTTGTGATTACATAGAGAAAGGGAGAAAAAGAGGGAGCAGAGAAGATAAAAGGGGAGGGGAGAGAAAAGATGAACTGGAAAATAAAGAATTTGGTTTCACGTTCATTGCTAAATTCTTCTGCATACTTAGTACTTTATTTTCTTACTTGTTCTTATGGTAGTGCAGGGTTTTTCCTGCATTTTAGTTGCTCACTTCCCAAGGCTATGCTTAAAGCCATTAAGCTCCAAGGATTCTAAAAGACAATAACTTTTGTCAGTACCAGTGGGCACTGATGCCTGAAGACAAGCAATTATTGGTTTCACATTGTCATCATCTGTACCTCACTTTTCTAAGTACATACACTGATTCCCTGGTGTCAAGAATTTGAATCTAAGACACACCACACTATTTCATATGTCTTTAAAACAATTGAGTACATTGATTAAACAAAGTGACAGAGTGACAATTTTAACATTAAATTTAACTTATGGTACGAAGGTTTTCCCAGATGCAGAGGCTGACAAATACAATGTGTATTGCCTGAAGAGTTTGTGAAATGTAAAATTTCTAAATGAAAAAATCTATTTTTGGTGTATTCCAAAGTTATCTTTCAGTACAGTCTTATTACTGAGGTTCCAATTTCAGATACCATTTCTATTGAATTTGAACTAATTACTTATTAGGAGATTCTTTCTCTTCTAGGAATCAGATTACTTGGGCTTTTGTGACAGTTTTTTGCCACTCAGCCCTTCTTTCTCCTAATATTCTTAGCTCTTTTCCAATACCTGAAGTTAACAGATATATGAGATTCAAAAACAAATATAAAATGGCAAGGACAAATTAAATCAACAACAATAACAAAAGGAAAACACATGAGGCATTAAAAAAATTACTGCCATAAATTTCAGAACCTATTCTCTTTAAGCATATCTATTTTGTTTATTATCTATCACCCTTTTGATAGGAAAAAGCTCCTATTTATAGCTTCTGTTGAGACCTTAGTACCATGTAATCCCAAATCCTTTCCGTATATGTTTGGACAGATCTTAGCCTGACTACGTGCCCATGGTTTGTACACATATCATAGAGAAGAACCTAGAAAATTGGATTTATTTGGGGTTCTAAGAGGCAAAGAGGGAAGTTTCAATGGTAGTGGCATTATGAGCTTTGTAGCTGATAAATAAGCAAAGAGCAGCCCAATTTGCAAAAGACAAAAAATAGGGACGATACTCAGAAGGCAGAGAACTGAGAAGAGTGGTGATGAAAGAGGGTAGCTACCAGGATCTTCAACAGTCCTTGGTCCTCCTGGCTATCAAATTTTCCTAGTTATTTTGTGTTGTTTTGCAGATTATTGAGCTTTTTCAAATAAATTCTTTTCCTTAGTTCTTTAAGTTCATTTTGCTTTCTTGCAACAAAACACCTTAGGTAGAAATCTTGCAATGAGAATTAACTTTTATGTTATCAAAAATAATAAGATTTTTAGAATCATTCTACTGTTAATAGACTGTAATATATAGTTACAAATTTTTTTCTGCTGGAAAAAACCACTTCAATGGATACAAAGCCTTAAGAGTTGTATTCAATTATAATTTATCTCTGTTATTAGAAAGTGTATTAAAAATGAAAAATCCTGCATTTTCTCTTTCTAGTTTTTTATTATAACATTTTTTATTCTGAATATAATATAAATAAAACTGAAATAAGTGATTCATATGCTGTTTGAAAACTACTTTAGTCTTTGCTACATTATTTTGCTTTTGCAACCTGATGACAGTGTTATATAATACATACAGATAGGATTATTTTGATAGCAACAAATTCAGAACCAGTGAGTCCCATTTATAAAAGAAAGATAATTGGATATTGATGGAATAGACTGAAGTACATTTTTCTTTGTATTATAATCTCTTTGATAAGTAATCAGTTATAAAGGTTTTGAAGTAACTATAGAAATTTTAAAAAAATTGTTCTCTTTGGAATCAGTTGATTAATCACAGTTGATTAATTACATCATTTATTAGTTAGATTTTAAAACAATTGCTCTTTCCTAAATGGAGACAATAAAATATCTTACCCAGTAGATATGAGAAATATTTTAAACTTATGTGCATTACAAAATGTTTTTTAATGTAGAAAGAAAAAAATACCAAGCCTTGTATTTCATTTTGTTATTTATACATCCATCTTTATAAATATATTAGTGAATAAAAATAGAAAAATTAATAATCAAACTCTTTAGTTTTCATTGTTAGAAGCAGAACCGAATGATTTCCTCTTTACGTTGTCACCGTATGCTCGTGACTGCGAAATATAGTGTTGTTTTCTCAGTCTTTATTTTAGGTCAGGTTTTCGGGATGTGGACTCTGAAATGGAAATTTGTGTGACAACTTTAATGAGCAGTTCTCTGGGCAATGACTGTTGTTAGAATGTGGGGAAGATTAGGCAGAGGGAGAAGCTTAACTGCTGTACTGTTACTATAGAGGTCTCAGCCAATTCCACAGCAAGCTTTGAAGCTGGAGCCAGAGTTTGTACTCACTCAGTAGCAAGTCACTGAATAAGCAACGCCACTGGAGATGGGGCACAACCTTGGGCAAGGCAGCAATCTTTGGACAAGGACAATTCCTTGGGAGGCACTAAGGTGTGAGCCGTCAGAAAGTAACCCGGGAGGAACTAGAGGCTTGATTCTAAGAGAGACTTGGGCAACACATCACCTTGGCAGTATCCATTCCTGACTCCCACTGTGCTTTTCATATCCATATATTAACTTTACTCTATCTGGGAGCAGCTCCTGTTTCATTCTAGTTTCTTAGAAAAACTTATAAACAGAATATTAGTGGAAGTAACTACAACCCTGTGACTGCCATGTGGTTTCTGGGCCATGATACTCATTATTTGCTTCCACACTACCCTCCACATGCTAACACCTCTGCAGGCCTACATGTCTGACCTGGTGAGGTAATATGTACCCCATTCTTGAAAGTTCTCAGCCACCACGTACTTGTGTTATTATAATATGCTCTAGAAAAAACTCTATTTCTGGAAAACATTTGCAGTTGAGAATATTTCTTGAATGAGTTTGTGAAAGTCCCTTGTTATCTTTCAAAATCTATCTGGCTTTTATTGGTGACAGATGCAAGAATTCATTGGGAAGAAAACAGGAGCTACCGCCACTGTACCCTTTTAGATCTTTAAAAGTTGCATTGATTTATGTATTTTCCCCAGAGAGTGATATTGTTTTTAGCTTACTAACTTGACAGGGGGACCGTTTCAAAGGCTGTAGATTGGTCTTCTGCACTATAATAGAACTTCCCCACATGCCAGGTACAAATGTGGGTATTCTGTCAAGCACCAGTGTAGCTATTTCAATTATATATTTTGAATTGATTATATGTCCACTGTGTGAATCTTTGGACCCTGTAGTTATATCTGGACCGATCTCAGATCAGGACTACCTTTAGTACATGGCCCCCATAAGTCCCCATTGTAATTGAAATTTTGAGTCCCTGGGTATTAGTATCAACTTGGATTCTATGTCCAACAATCCTCAAAATCTTTAGATATTTCCATTTCCTTTTCATACATTAAACCTTTGGAGAAGACTGGGGGAATATTTATAAAATATACTTTTTCATGATTTTGTAGGATTCTTCCTACTGGGGTCTTGAAAATTCACACAGATCCAGAAATTAGGCAAGAAATCATGACTTTTAATTGTGATGGCTGTCCTGACCCTTTTGGTCATCTATCCTGCATTTCTTTTGATTGTACAAAGAATAAATATATTTGCTGATTTTCATATGTATTGCCTCTAGAGATGCTATTTTCTATTAACTGTCCTCATATCCCTGTACCAGTCAGACCCCCTTGTTGCCATTCAAACCTTGATGCTGTTACGTTAATTATATCCACTTTGTTTCTGACTATTAAGTGCTGCCACCTGATTTCTGTAATTGAAGGATTCTATCCTCTCCATTACTTTCAGGTAGGCTAGTTTGGTAACGGCATCTCTTATAGTCATCCATTATCCAAAGAGTGGACCTTCTTGACAGTGCTGGTGGTGTCCCTCTCACCGGAACATTCTCTATTGCTTTGATAAATGGTGTTTTCTCTTGATTTTCTCTAGGACCTTCTGAAGAACACAATTGCAATCATCTGATAGGCTTTCTGGTCATATGTAGTTTATCCCCTTCTCTGAATCTTTGCATCTCTTCTTCCACCTTCTACCATGACCAAATTGGCACTTCCAATTCACTTAGCATGAACCATCGCTTTCTCCAACTTTCCAAGTTTCATCCTAGCAGCATGGTAGCACCATTTGTCAGGGTCCTTCTCAGGGCGTTTAATCTCACTTCATGGAAGAATGGTTCCACATGGATAGACTCTTCCTTATCAGGCTTTTAGAGCTTTATGCTTACTCTCCTTGATCCAGCACTCTCAGGATCCAGTCCCACCCATACTTTTACTGGCTATCCCTGATACAAATTATTTAGAACCTTCAGTTCCTTCAATGTATAACCCCTTTCTCCTTTCAAGATCTATCACTTCCCTGTCTTGATTAATTTTTAACTTTATCCTATTATTTCTGCGGTGGCCAGGAGAGGAGAGGTGGGGGAAGATCCTAAACAGGTGCAGAATTGGAGATAAGATCTTAGTCTATGATACTAAAGAGGTCTGCTAGCAGTCACACTTTGCCCTACATAGGTGATTATTTACCCTCTGGCATTTGTTGACTTCCTTCAGAGCCTCCATGACATTCAGCAATCACCATCTTCTGGCTATATTAAATAATTTACAGAAGAAAAATGAATAGTTCAAGTATTTAAATTTTAGCCAGTTCTTAATACAGCTAAAGCATAGGCAGATAACAAGAATAAAGGGCTGTCATAGTTGAAGATCAAGTCCAAATTTTGATTATCACTTATAGAATTTAATTGTCAGTTGAAACCACCTTAATTTAAAAGGAACAGTTATTTGTTTCAATAAAATAGACATTTAGCTTAAATAAGATATTGCCTTTTTTGGGCACAGTGCTTCTGCTAGCAGAACATTTCGATAAGTTATCAAATGCTTATTTACTACCATGTTGCCTCACACAGCCTTGCTTCTGATCATGTTGTATTATAACAAAACACATCCAGTAATGAGTTCATGATAATGAAATTCACTAGCCCTGCCTTATCTTCTATCACCTAAAAGCAGTTGGCATTGCATAACATAAGAAGCCAATTGAAATCCTTTACCATGCTGTTAGGAGACAGCATCCGGGAAACCTGGGCTTCTGTCCTACAGATTGTCATATTTGTTTGACCAGATAAATAAGGTAAAACTCAGTTTAAAGTTTTGTAGAGAAAGGAGAAAGAGTAAAAGTGAGGTAGAAGATAGCAATGTTTTTCTACTTTTAGGGGTGGGCTCTTATCTAGTTTTTGTTGTTTTGATTGTGTATAATTAGTGTTATATTAACAGAGAACATTTCCTATTAGTATTATTTTTTTAACCACAAAAACAAAACAAACAAAAAAAATCATTTACCATGCCATTTGGAGACAGTATCCAGGAAAGCTGGGCTTCTTTCTGTCCTGCAGGTTGTCGTATTTGTTTGTCCAGATAAATATGTAGAGCTCTTTCTGCCTTATTAGAATATATGGGTCTAGAATCAAAGATTGGAAATAGGAGTGATTCCTTTCAAAATTTCACTTAATAAACCACTTGAATAATTTTCTTTCCATTCTTGAAGACTTCTTAAAAATTTTAATGTATTTAGGGGTACAAATGATTTTTTGTTACATGGATGGACTATATAGTGGAGAAGTCTAGGATTTTAGTGTACCCATCATATGAATAGTGTACCTTGTACCCAATAGGTAATTTTTCATCCTACACTCCCTTCCCACTCTACTTCTTCTGTCTCCAATGTCCATTACATCAC
>CAUYSK010086391.1:0-111456 GCA_963575035.1 Avahi laniger | reverse complement strand
CAATTTTCGAGCCGGCACCAGTTGTGGTCCGCGTTTCGGTTTCGGGGAAAACTGAAACTTAGGCCTATTTCAGAAAATTCAGCTTGTCATGGAGTCACTCCTGCTCTTACTCCTATATTTAACAAACAACTAAAAGCAAGCCCGGTTACAGAAGCAAATGGCATTAGTTACAATCAAAGAGAACACATTTTTTTTTAATCTCAAACAATTTGTTTCACACAAAACAAAGTACATTCTCCTACTATCAATTCCTGTCTTTCAACTGATATGCAGAAAGATCCGACAGGGGCTGGCACCCGGTTCCGAACCACACAGTGAGCACTGATTGAGTGCCAGCTGTGTGCAGGGCAGGGGGACGGGAGGGCAAGAGGACGGGTGGGCAACTGGCTGCTCTTTTTGTCCTGAGAGCCCGGGCACAAGACCCCAGCCGTGAGCAGGCAGGTGGCAGAGCTGGAAACATGTGGCCTGGGGCCCAGGCTCCCAGGTCTGTGCTGCTCAGGCTGCAGCCCCCACACCTGGGGAGACGGAGCTGGTTTAGGCCTCAGCTTCTCTGACCTGCCCCGTCTGCCCCATGGGTTCCGTATGAAAACTAAGGGAGATAAGTCTGGAGACCTGCTCTCAGCAGCACTTGCCCCAGGGCTGACCTTGAAAAATTGCTTGTCCCTCGCTGCTCCAGCCCAGCCCCAGGTACCCTGCAGTACTCAGGTCACTGTTTCCTTTCTCTGACCTTTTTCCTTCTGCCAGGAGACGTTTGGTCACTGGAGCTAAGGGGTGATACATGCCTGTGTCAGCCATACTCCAAGCAAGCCACCCAGGGTATTTTCCACGTAAAGGGCCCAAGTTGCCTAGAAGAGTTTTCCTTAAACCAACTCTTAATGTGCTTCCTGACGAATGTTTGATTTCATCCTGTTGATGTTCATCCTGGAGTGAAGGAAAGTGTAAATGTTTCTTTTGTGGTTTAGCAGTGGCCAGCGTAGGAGCCAAGGTTTCGTGTCCGTGTGCATTTGCCGGATGTGTCTGAACACACTCCCCTACAGCAGGGTGGGTGTTCTTCCCCCATGGCTCATGGTGATTTCCCCTTAATGAAAACCAGCTTCCCACTGGCAGGGAGGAAGGGAGAACAGAGGTGTGCCTCTGGAAACTGGTTGTTAGTGTCACCTCAAACCTCTTGTTATTTTGCTGTGGATGTTCTTGTTTCAATTTCCATGGACTTTAGTAGCTGTGGTGTTGGGCAGTTGTGTCTTTACAATGTTTGCAAGTGAAATTTTTTCATTTTTGAGGCACTGGGCGTAGTTAGGCTGTGTGTGGCTGATGCCAGAATCCATGTCTGTCTAGAGGATAATCAATTCTCCTTATAGTTTGGACAGATGGACAGGCTGTTTGATCAGGTAGGTCAGGGGAGGGAACATCAGGAGGATGCTGGTTGGGCCCTGATGAGGAACTCTGTAGGATGCTGCCTGCGCCTGTATGGCCTGCCCTTTTCCCCTTCTTCATGTTTGACATAATGCATGCATCCTGGATGTCCTTACTGTCCAGCTATTTTAGAGTCCCACCTGGAGCACATGTTGACCAGCCCCAACTCTCTATCCTTCCAAACAGAGACTTCAGTAGCTCTTGAGTATGTGTGCTATCCTTTAAGCTGCCACTGCCAGGCTTAGTGGTGGTGTCTTTCACCGCGTGTAGCTTGGGTGGATTGAAAGAGACCGGCCAGTCCTCAGAGGCCCCCATCCCCACTTGCCCCTCCTGAAGCTTCCCTGGGCTGAGCCTTTTGCTGCTGCAGCTGGGCCCCTTGGGTCTTTCCATCTCTCTCTGGTGACTCTCCAGGAGGCCACCACCCCAGCAGTGGCAACTTTGTCCTCAGTGATTCCTGCTTCTTGGTTCTCACAGGAATTGTTCGCCTGAGAGATGGGCTGCGAGACCGCTACCCTGTGGAAGATTACCTGGACCTCTTCGACCTGGCTGCTCACCAGATCCACCAAGGACTTCAGGCCAGCTCTACAAAGGAGGAGGGCAAGATGAATAAAATCATTATCGGTAAGGCTTCTGCATGGCACCCTCCCTGGGGTCCCGGCTCGTGCTCTGAGCCAGGCCCAGCTTTGCTTCAGCTGCAGAACATTTGCATGGTAGCTGCAGACTTCTGATGAGCCTCCACTTCCCACCTGGCCATCACTCTTATCCATAGGTAAAACGTTCACCTTACTTGTACAATTATTATAAAGCAGAAACATTCAGTTGACTTTCTAATTCCCTGGAGACTCAAGGACAGCTGATGGTTTTTTTAAAAGTTGCCATTTTTAAATTTAAATTTATGAAGCAGGCATATTTGACTGCTTTTCCTGATCTACCGATCTGAGTAGGTTTGGATGGGAATCATAAATGCAGCTAACTGATTAGTCATTGATTTACTGCTTGGGGCTTTTGTAATCCTCAGCCGCTGGGACTATACGGAGACAGCTTCTCCTGAAATAGACGCAGCCCTAACACATTGTCTAGGACTAATTGCTGTTTTACAGCCCAACCCTTGTCAACCTAATGCCTTTGGGCATTCAAAACGAGGTTGTTGGATTAATAATCATTTGTTGTAAATATTTACAAGCATGTTTTATAAATAAATATTCACCCTTTTTAAAAAATTTTTTTATTGTGTATATTTAAGGTGTACAGCATGATGTTTTGATACAGATACACAAAGTGAAATGATTGCTGTAGTCAAGGAAATTAGCATATCCATGTCCTCCCAATTACCTTTTTTTTTTGGCAGTACCTGAAATCTACTCTTTTGGCACATTTCCAGTGTAAAATACAACATTATTAACTGTAGTTCTCGTGCTGTATAATACATCTTTAGACTTACTCATTTGACATAACTTTTTTTATTGGATTCAGCTGAAGAGACATTTATCCACTTATGCCTTTTGTGAGAGAGAAATTTAATCACATATTTTGCTTAAATTGTTTAGCTGAGGCAGTGATCTGTTTTTTAATTTTCCTAGATCTGTTATGTTTTGATTCTCCAAATTAAATGAATCTGTTAGCTACTAAGAGGAATTATAATCAGCCCTTTGAAAGATGACTTTTTACTTATAACTCTCAAGTCCAAGGGGACAGGCTTATGTGCCTATGCCCTGATTTATTTATTCTCTTTTTTCTAAATCAAGTCACTGAGAGTCACCTCCAGTATGAGTCGGGTATTAGCTAACCTTTTGCAAACTTGGGGTCCAAACTCCCCAAATCACAAGTCTAATGTATATTTGCCTGTGACTCCCATACTATATGCCTCTGGGAAAGTCTTACTCTCTTATGAAAGAGCTGAACATATGCAGCCTCAGGCCAGGAAATGGAGACTAAGATAATGAATAAAAAGGAAAGCCTTAGTTTAGTTTTCTAATTTTACTTACTTCTAGATTTAAAAAAGAACAAAAAATAAAATTACTATGCTTGTATTTACTTAAAGCAGAGTTTGGTGAATTTTATTGTAGCCTCTTGTTGGGACAGACAGGGTGGAGAGGCAGGTGAGGAGCTGCCATCTAGCCTTGCCTGTGCCACCAGCCAGCTCTGTGCCGTGCAACATGTCGTTTTTCCTGTTTCTGGACTCAGTCTGTACCTCTGTAAAATGGGATTGTTGAATTGAACCAGGTTGGCTCCAGGCTCCTCCCAGCACTGAAATGTGATTCTACCCTACTTCAGCTCCTCTGGGTAGAGCCTGGGCAGAGGCATGAGGGTCTTTCATCATCTTGGGCCCCTAGGTCAGAGAGGGCTTTTCCTTGGCAGTCTGTGCTAAAGCTAGAGTTGCACCAGAGGTTCAGGACTCATGTGGCCTGAACTTGAGGGCTGACCTTGGGGCTGGGGCTTTTGATGTGTTGAAAGGCACCTGCCTCTGCTCCCGGGGGCCTCCCTTGTGGTGCTGATTGCTTCTGGAGTTGTCTGTCTCCCCTCAGGTTGTAAAATCTGAGAGGAAAGGGGCTGTGCTGTTTCCCTCATCTGTCCCAGTGCTTGGCGCAATGTGGAGCACACGTTAGACGCCGAACGAATGCTTTCTGGGTGCATGGATGGATGGACAAATGATTCTGTGGTTCTAGAACCAGGTCATTTTTGAGATTTGACAGAATTTATGCCAGTTTAGGTAGATAGTTCACTTGTCCTCTATATTCCTTTATTCATTGTGAGTAGAATTTTCTGAGGACTTCTGATTGATTTGTCTCTTGTGTATCCTGGGGTATTATCTCAAAAAAAGAAAAAAGAAAAAAAGTCCGGGACAGAAATGTTCACTGGCCGTGATTCCACACCCAGCCGGACTAACAGGGCCCTGCTCACTTCCGCATTGTGTGATGCGCTGGTCCCTGAGCGAAGAGACTCAGGCTTTGGGCTCAGATTTCCCCGAGTAAATGACTTTGAGATGTGTCCTATAGTCCTAGACAAAACGTCAGGAAATCGAGGGTAGAACAGATTGGTTTATCTTTTTGAATCTCTGAAGACTTTCCTGAAAAAACAAAACAGGGAATTGGTTCAATTATCTGAGAGTCTGTGTTGTTGAAATGTCTGTGTCTCGGCCGCACCTCCGTCCTGGAACGTGTGTTGACCATTTTCATCCTTCAGTCGTGAGGGCCATGGTTAAATTAGGGGCTAGGACCCCGTTCCTGTTCACCCAGGCAGCACCGAGTGAGCACCTGCTGTGTGCAGAGCAGTGGCCACCCAGGAGACAGAGCCCGAGGCTGAGGTCCTGTGAGCCTTCTGGCAAAGCCTTCCTCTCTCTCCTTCGGTCTTAGAGCTAGCCTCGTGACAGACCATTAGGGTTTCGAGGAAAGGCAGATGCAAATTGCACCGCTTTCCTAACGAGGGTCGGCTTCCCTGAGCTACCCCGTTATCTCTGATGCTTTTTGAAGGAAACTGGTACATTCTCAGTGGGCCCTTAAAATGCCACAGAGCTACGCACTGTGAGCAAATTGAATGTTGCGAAACTGGGGGGGCCAGATGCTAGTAAAGGTTTTATTTTTTGCTCACCTTGCAGAGAAGAGCTCGAGGGGACACTCAGTGTTGCATGGGTCACCTGGATTTCCAGACAGAGCTTTCGGTGGGGAGGAGGGGTCAGGGGGTGGCACTGTGGCAGGAGTGGTCATCAGTCCTCTCCTTGGAGTCCCATCTGCCAGGTGGTCAGCTGCTCGTCCCGGCTGTTTGAGATGAAGGCACCGGGCCCAGACCTGGCCTCTGGCGCCCAGGCCGCGCAGTGGGAGCCCCAGTCCAGCAAGGCTCACTCGCTGTTCTGCATCTAGGGGAGGCCAGCGCCTCCACCATGTGGGATAACAACGCCTGGACGTTCTTCTACGACAACAGCACGGACGGAGAGCCCCCGTTTCTGACCCAAGACTTCATCCACGCCTTTCAGCCAGACGCCAAACTGATCGTCATGCTCAGGGACCCCGTGGAGAGGTGAGCGGTTCTGTGTGTTATATTTGGGGTGGAAAGGAAAGGAGCTTTTGAAGAACCACGTTTCCTTCACATCACAAACAAGATTTTGCCTCTTTTTTAAAAAAATAAACAAACTTAGCTTGCAATGTTACTGCTTTTTCTTATGTAAATATTATTCTTAGGGCAACCTTCACTGTGTTTAAACAAATTGTAGGCTGCTTTCTTAGCCATCCTGACCCTGTTCTATGGGCCTTCAGCCTCTGGCGGGCTTGACCTGGGGACAAGGGATGGTTCCCTGGGTGCTCTCAGGGCTGGGGCAGCACCCTCAGCACCAGGGGGCAGGGATCCCCATGGGCTTCACTCCTGGATTCCCTGTCTCCCGACCAGTTGATGCCTTTATTCTTGACATGCCTGAGTGTGCGGTCTCCAGCTTTCCTGGAAAGACCAAAAGGAAGGACAGTGATGGACAGAGCTGCTTTGCTTTTTAGATCAGGGTTGCCCAGTGTGGATGAGGCAAAGCTACAGGTCTGAACAGAGAGCACGGGGTGGCCTGGCCAGCGCTAGGTGATGTTTGCGTTATTGACGATGCCCGTGTGGATCGCAGAATCTCAGAAGGATTTAGTCCAGTGCTCCCTACAAGTTCTACCATGTCGGGGGGTGGTCGGGAGGGAGCAGTCTGCTCTGAGGTCCTCTGAGACAGGAAGTTCCCCACCCAAGATGACCAAACTGGGTCAGGATGACTCTCTTCTTCCTATTTTGAAACCATTCTGTCTTTTGGGAGCATCCACTTTTTGCTCCAATTTCTTATCTGTAAAGCCACACAGACCAAGTCTAACTCTTCCGCAGTGGGAGAGCCTGCCAGATATTTACAGACCGGGGCCACAGTCTTTCGTGTCTTATTTTCCTTCGGGCTAACTGTGTCTTGTTACGGGTTGAATTATGCCTCCCAGCATGCTGTGCTGAAGTCCCAATCCCCAGCGTGCGTGACCGTGGCCTTATTTGCATATAGGATCTTTGCAGCTGCTCTCAAGGTGAAATGAGGTCATGTCGGGTTAGGGTATACCCTCGCCCACCCTAAGACACAGGAAGCATGTGAAGAGATTGGAGTGATGCTGTCACAAGCCAAGGAGTGCCAAGGAGTGCCAGGAATTGCTGGCATCCACCAGAAGCTAGGAGAGGGACCTGGGACAGAGTCTCCCTCAGAACCCCCAGAAGGAACCAGCCATGCCCACACCTGGATTTCAGGCTTGTGGCTGCCAGACTGAGGGAACAGGCTGTTGCTGTGCACCACCCACGTGCGGGGACTTGTTCCAGCGGCCCCAGGAGATGCACGCACCTCTGATTCCTTCCTCAGACGGCGCCGTCCTGGCCCCACACCTCTGCCAGTTGTAACAATAGGGCATGTTTGTTGTGGACATTTTGGGAAATATGTTGGAAAACGATAAAGAAAAACTATTTTCAAAAACACCTGTAATCTCCCACTCAGATAATTGCTATTTTGGTGTATTTCCTTCCAGACTTCTTTTCCATGCAGGGGTGTGTGTGTGAGTGTGTGAGTGCGTGTGTGTGAGTGTGTGAATGTGTGTGTGAAATGTGTG
Organism: Avahi laniger; assembly: GCA_963575035.1. NCBI lineage: Eukaryota > Metazoa > Chordata > Mammalia > Primates > Indriidae > Avahi > Avahi laniger. The sequence continues at coordinate 104,452 of CAUYSK010086391.1, read as the reverse complement.
AGAGTGTGTGTGTGAGTGCATGTGTGTGAGTGTGTGAATGTGTGTGTAAAGTGTGAGTGTGTGTGTGAAATGTGTGAGAGTGTGTGTGTGTGTGTGTGTGAGAACGCACAGTCTTACGTCTTGCTGCTTTCACTTAGCTTTGCTGCCCTGCAGGACATGCTTTAAAGTCGGCCCCGGCCACACTTCTGGGCTGATCCCCACATCCCTCTCGTGGAGTCCTCTGCAAGGAGCCTGTTCCTCTGAGTGTCCCCCGGTCAGAGGAGAGCTGGCTTAGCCCCAGCCTCGGCCCCCTGAGCTCGAGCATGTGGTGGCTGTCCTGGTGCCACGCTGTCCAGAGGCCGGTGTGGTTTCACTCTGCTCTCTGCGTGTCTTCCGGCCTCGGGAATCCATCCGCTCTGCTTCCGAGACAGCCACTGACCTTGCTGTCCCTTGCCACGTCCTCCTGCTCCTACATGTCCTCCACACTTGGGAGACAGAGACTGGGCACTTTTCCTCAGGTGGACTGATCTGCCTTGGTCTGAGAGCAGGTGACACACACCAGTGGGGCTCCCATGATTACACAACCGCCAGCTTTGAAGGCTGCTGCAAGAACTGACCCCTTGCTGCCCACAGAGGTGTTTTCAGAGCTGCTCCGCCTCCCTCCCTACCACCACCCGGCTGCAGTTCCCAGGGTGGCAACATTCTCCCAAGAGTGCACTCTCTGCTCACCAAACGTTTTCCTTCGCTTCTCCCTAGTCCCCCATTCTGAGCAAGGTCGCCCTGAACTGCAGGGGGCCGAGAGAGAGTGAAACAGCAGCGTGTTGTAGCTCTGTGGACCAGTCTGCTGGGATTGGGTTCGGTGTGTGCCAGTCCTGTTCTGGGCTCTGGGAAGACTGGAGCTCCCGGGCTGGTTAGACAGGCGTGGCCGTGGTTTGTCATGGTCCTGCAGATTCAGTAAGAGCAGAATGGGAGGGAGGGGAGTGGGGTCAAGAAAGGCTTAAGCTGGAGGAGCTGATTCCAACTGGGCTTTGAAGGATGAATAAGAGTTTGCTGCATAAATAAGAAAGGTGGGTCAAGGGGAGGAGGCATTCTGAGGAGAGAGAACAGTGAATACAAAAGTAAAGACCACGTGTCCTCCTGTTGGAGGTAGAGCCAGCTTTCCCGAGTGTGCCTCTTTCTTCCTGGGATTCTGGTTCTACCTCTGAGGGACCAGCACCATAAAAGTGAGCCTTTGAACTGGGAGGACAGCAGCCCTGTCCAGGTGCAGACAGCTCCGCCAGAACGAGACCTGCCTACCGCATCTCTCAGACCCCGGCCGGAGTCACCGTCTGGAAGGAGGCTCCCAGGCCAGAACATGGTCTTCCCAAGAGGACACCATGTTTCCTTCTATTTTTTTAAGAACAAATGCTCTATACTAGGAACTGAAAGTGAAGGTTTCTTGCCTCCTTGGTCCTCAATCTAGCAGAAATAGTCCATCAGTTCAGCTGTTCAGGAGCCCCTACTGCGTGCCGAGCCCTGTGCTGGGTGCTGAGCATACGTGCAGCCGTGAATGATGGCTATGACAGGAGCCTGCTCTCTGGGAGTGGCACTTTATCAGAGAAGCAGGACTTTGGCTTTGTCCTGACAAATGTCCTGGTGCCGGGGAGGAGAAGGGCAGGACGTGGTGGCAGCAGCATGCATCGCGGCACCAACCCAGTCCTTGCATTGCCTGCTGCATTAGCTACTGCTGACAAGTTACCCCAAAACTTAGCGGCTTAAAACAGTTTCCAGAGGTCTTCTACTTCAGGTCTCTCATAGGCTGCAGTCTAGGTGCCAGCCAGGACTGGGGTCTCATCCAAAGGCTTGAGTGGGGAGGAATCTGCCTCTGAGCCCACACGGTTATGGGCTCAAGAGCTGTTGGAATGAGGGCCTCAGGTCTTGCTGGCTTTTGGTGAGAGGCTGCCCTCAATACCTTGCCACGAGGTCTGTCCAGCATGGCTGCTGGCTTCATCCACGCTGGCAAGGGGGAGAGTCTCCTAGCAGACCGGAAGCCACGATCTTTTGTAACCTAGTCACAGGCATGACATCCTATCACCATTGCCATATTCTGTTTGAAGCACGTCACTAGGTCTAACCACACTCTAGTGGAAGAGACTACAGGGTGTGAATACCAAGAATTGGGGATCCTTGCAGGCCACCCCCATTCTCCACCTGGACAGTGGGGCTGCCAGCCAGAGAACAGTAGCTTCCAGCTTGACGCCAGCCCCTGTGCAGAGGGAGTGTGTATTTACGTGCACATTTAGTGTGTGGGTTACTGACAGCAGTAGCTGTTTCATCACTTAAACATTTATAAAAATATGTAACAAAAGGAATTCCTTCTTTTCTGAAACCCTCGACTCATGGCCTGTTTGAAACTACTGGCTCATTACCCATCCCAGCTAGAAAGGGGATAAACATTGCTGTGTGTTTAGGTCACTCTTGAAGAAGCAAACACTCTGAGCCCAAGTTCCTTTGGTCTGGGTCCTGGGCCATCGGCCCATGTGGTGGTTCTGTGACCTTGCATGTCTGCAAGTGGGAGATCCCTGGTGTTGCGCACTGCCAGGTGGATTGGACCAAATTGTTCTTTTCCTTCTACAAATTGGCTTGATGGGGAAAAAGACCCACTTTGACTTTTAGTTTTAGGTTTGCATTTACCCTTTATTTCTATAATTGATCAAAGGTAGAGAGTTTGAAAATGTTGGAATTGTAGCCAAAGTCAAATCACTTTTAAGTTTCCAGAAAAGGATATAAATGGTTAAGTCCATTTTTTTCCAGAGGAAAACAGGAATGACGGAAAGAAGTGGATGGAATGGTTCATATGGTGGGAGAGGCTAGCCAAGAATTCACGTTCCAAGTTTCTCTCTGTAGGAAAGCACAACAATTTAGGAGTAAATTGATGCGTTCCTATGCTAAATTGGCCTAGTTAATTAAAAAAAAGCCACCACTTAGAAGCAGAATTTTTCTTTATTTAATCCCATTCGTAAGTGGTAAAGACTATTCAAACGCATCTCACATCAGCCTCCTGCCTCTTCGCCGGGATAGCTGGTGGAGTTGGCCTCTTAGGCCCGAGGCCCTTACAGCCCCCATTCAATGCGAGACGTACTTCGCGCCCCTCCAACCTGGTCGCATTCCTCTTTTATTCCAGGGACATTGGGAGTGGGGTCATGCACCATCTGTTAAGGATTTTACAGCGTCTATATTTTGGTTTTAATTCTGCGTGGAGTCTTAATGCAGTGCCCAGAAACGACCACCGCAGGAATGGTCGGTTTTCACGCTTATGATGGTGAGTCCAGGGGGAGGGCGCTCAGCTCAGTGAAGAATTAGAACTCGATTTTGACCGGAACCCCTCGAGCCTTGGAACCTGGGTAGTTGTTTTCTTCATCTGCTTCTATAAGCTGATTTTTTACCAACTCCTGGACTGGTTAAATAATTCATCCATTTATGCTGATAAACTAGGAAGGGAACGAGGCTTTTAATGAAATGCATCCATTTCTGTGCGGTCGTGCACTGGGACATGGGGCCATGATGGGGCCAGACGTTCGGCCAGGCGTCCCGGTGTTACCGATTCACTCCGTCTGTAGGGTGGGGGGTGGGGCACGGAGGTGGTGAGCTGCCGCTGCCCGCTGAGTGTCTGGGGGTGTGCCAGGGTCATGGTGACAGTGGCACAGCCTCGGGGGTCCCCGTGGTCTGTATTGGAACCCCAGCTCTGCTACCCACTGGCTCTGTGACCTGGGACAAGTAGCTTAACCTCTCTGTGCTTTATTTCCTCATCAGTAAAATGGGGGAAAATAGTCGTATCTGAAAGGTTGTGAGAATTAAATGACTTAATATATGTAGTAATGTCTTTAAATAGTGCTGGACAAATGGAAATATTATAAATTAGCTATTATTATTGTGTATTAGTAGTAGCGAATAATAGTAACCAAACTGATCACTGTTATTCACTCCCTAAATATAGCCATGCACTGCACAATGAAGGTTTTGTCAACAATGGACCACACATGTGACAGTGGTCTCATAAGGTTATAACACCATATTTTTACTGTACCTTTTCTGTATTTAGATGTGTTTAAATACACAAACACTTAGCATTGTGTTACAGCTGCCTACAGCGTTCCGTGCAGTCCATGCAGGTGTGCAGGGGCGTAGCCTGGGGCGGCAGCGTGTACCACACAGCCAGGTGTGCAGTGGGCTGACCATCTAGGCTTGTGTTAGTGCACTCTGTGCTGTTTGCACCAGGACGTTGCCTAAGGACACGTTTCTCAGAACACATCCCCATTGTTAAGTGACACATGGCTGTATTTATTGGACATCCTTGATGTGCTAGATGCTGTATGTACACAGAAGAGCAGAATGCAGCCCGTTGTTTGCTTGGAGCCTCTGTCCAGTCGAGAGTGTGGGGACAGGCCTCAGTGAAATGATCTGGTGTTCACTGAGATCTGACTCCGGCCCGGCTCTATGCTGAGCCCTTTCCAGGCATTGCCTTATTGGAGCTTTGCAAGCAGGTGCGGGGACTGTCGTGATGTGTTCACAGTGAGGCATGTGGGCTCAGCGGGGTTAGATCTGCTACCCAAAGTCACACAGTTAGTAAGTGGCCGGCTGGGATTTGATCCCACGCAGGTCTGACCAAGGAGCCAAACATCTCACCGGTCAAGATGAGTTCCTGGCATGCAGACCTAGGGATGGCCGGTTGTGTGCCGGAGGTATGCTTTTGAGGATAAGCCCTGGGCAGGGTGGTGGGGACAGGACAGGCAGAGGAGGGGTGGGCTGTGCCGTGTGGTAAGGGAGGTCTCCGCCGGCCCTCTGGGGAGCTCTGGAGCCGCGGAGGCCCTTCAGGGTTGTCCCGGGTGAGGGAGCTCCCGTCCATCCACCCCGGGCTGGAAGAGGACCGCCTGGGAGGCAGGGCTTTCAGCCACAGGCAGTTCCTGGGAGGGAGTGGACTGTGACTCACCGGCAGAATGACTCCCTGGTTTTGCAAAGCTCTATAAGCGGCAAGGACCCCAGTCTCTGGGGGCCTAAGCCTGGGCCCACCTCATCTGCTTCCCTCCGCGTCAGAGAGCAGGAGGCCCACCCCCGGGCTAGCACAGAACTCCCAGAGGGAGCCGAGCTGCATTTATGCTCTGGAATTGCCGTAGACCTTTGACTTGAGGCAGAATCTCTCCTGCTCCTCGGGCTGTGGCTGCGCTGAAAACCGTTCTCCAAACAGCGCGACTTCGCCAAGCCCCTGGAAACACCAGTTGAAAGCTGTTGTCGCGTTCTCAGGCAGGAGAGGACAGTCTGGCACTGGAAATGTCACGCGGTATTTTCTCTAGGACAGATTTGCATGAGGATTAAAAAGCAGGCTGCTCCTCAGCATTGAGGGATTTAGTGTTAGTAGCAACTATCCCAAAGGGAAATTCGGAGAACTCCTCTGTGGGTAAGAGACGGAATGGGAAGAAAGGCTGTTGGAGTATAAAGGTTGTGACAACAGCCACAAATCAGTTTCTCCTCTTCCTCTCCCTCCAGCTCTCTCTCTTTGCTTTTCTCAAAGACTGTGGAAGGTGAAGAATTGCAAGGAGTCGTCTTGTAACTACCTGCGGAAGTTACAAGTCTTGAGGAAGACTGTAGCAGTGTCTTTAGTGAAGCTGCCTGGTAATTTCCTGGGAGACTCAGGCATTTGGCCTATCAGAAGCCGCCTGCTTAGATTGACACACCTTGATATGGGCCAGAGCAGTGGCATGAGGTCACTTTCATTGGGCTGAGCTGTTGAGCCACCCGAGGGCCAGGGTTCGCCCTCAGACCACAGCCGGGTAGGAGAGCGGGTGGCACCCAGGCCAGAAGGACAGCCGGGCCTTGTGGAGGTTTTCTCTGTAGACCACTCAGGAGTCACCACCTGGTGAGGGACCATGTCTTGTTATTGGTAGGAGAAAACCATCAAGCTGAAAACTCCCATGTGTTTAACACTGTTTATTTTTTTGGGAAAAGTTTGCAGAGCCATTGGCAGTCCTGTGTATTCCCACACGGATTGTTTGGAAAGGGCGGTTCCATGCGGGAGGAACGCCCTCGGGGAAAAGGGCCTCCTTGTTTCTGTGTCTGTAGATTATAAGGTGAGCTGTGTGCCTCAGAACGGACTCAGGGGCCACCAGGCAGAGCTTGGGGACCTGGCTACTCAGTGAGGTCGGCTCTGCCGAAGGAGAGGGAGAAGCCCATGTCCCATACAGGCCAGCCCCGGGGTGCAGTGGTGTGATTCTGCAGCGAGGGGCCCACACCGTGGGTCCTAGGCCTGGCTTTGTCACCAGGGGTAGCAGCTGGCCAATCCTCAGTGCGCCTTGATTTTCTCACCTGTAGAGACATTTGCCATCGAGATCACTGGGAATCATGAGAAAGTGCTTGGTGAACCATGAGGGATGTTGCCTCTGAGAGGTTCTACTTTCCAGTCTGTGAAAATTTACCGAGGCCCTGGGATTGGAAGCTCTGGAAGGTGGGCTTGGAACCTATCTTGTGCTCGGGAACCTGGGGCCTGGTGGGAAAGCAAAGACGCTTGCCCAAGTGGCCCCAGCAAACAGGAAGCTTTGCATTCCTTTGGAAGTTTTCAGGCCCAAACGTGAATGTTCTTGTCTGGCAGCAGATGGGCCTCAGCAGCGTCCACGCTGTGCTCAGCCTGAGCTGACCCTGTGTGTCCCTGCGTGTCTCCTCGAGTCAGCGCGTCCGGCCAGTCCCATGTCCTTGAGCCTCGTGGTGAGATGTTCCTGGTCTGTGATTCAGTGGGACAAAAGGGCTCCCTCCCAGCTACATCAAATGACCTTTTCTTCCTGGTAGGAAAAATACGTATCATCAGTATTGATGGCCCCACGTCAGAGGTCGGGAAGTTATTGATCAGTGATTTAAATTCGGATCCCGGCAAATGGAGAATAATGAGGCTGGAGCTCTGGTTTCATTTTTGTAACCACATTTATCATGACCCTCCTGTGGCCACAGGGCTGTGGGGGTGAATTGGAGGATGCGAGTGTGTCCCCTCTCTAGGGCTCCTGGCTGAGGAGGTGTGACTGTTCACGTGAGTGTCACTGAGAAGCTGACGGGGGCACTCGGAGAGCTCTGGGATGTGGGGCCAGTGTCCCTGGTGAGCTGGGCCAGCAGCGGGAGCTGCTCCCCGCTGCCCACATCTTCAGCATCGGCTGAATCTTTTCTCAAAGCGTGGCTCTCTGAGAAGTGCCCTGCACGGAGCAGTGACCGGAGGAAACGTCACAGCCCAAGGCCATCGAGTGCCTGCCCTTGTCTAATTGAACCTGAGACCAAAGCTTCTGATTTCATGTGCCTTTTAGCTTGGTGATCTTAGTGACTTCTGACATGGGCCCCTCTGGGAACTGACATGTTAAAACCAACAGCTACTTATTGTTGTGATGAAAATGTTCTGGAACGAGGGAGCCGTGATGGTTGCACAACTTTGTGTGTCTACTAAAAACTACTGAATTATTCACTTTAAAGGGGTGAATTTTATGGTATGTGGATTATATCAACATAAAAATGATAAGAACAAAAAGGAGAAACCCATCGTAGAGAGAGGTTCCCCAAACTAGTGACAGTGCAGCTAGAACCTGCAGAGCTCTGACATGGCAGGCAGCCAGTTAATGAGCAAGTCATCACGTGATAACCAAAACTGCTGAACGCTGAGGCGCTGTCACAGTAACCAGTGCGTGTTCGCCATCTAAGTGATGAAAGATCACATGATGTGTCCTGGCTTTATCATGGATACCTGAATATCCACTTGTTGCTGTCACTTTTCTAGGTGCCCACGCGATGTCTTAAACACATTTGTGTTTCCTGACCGTGCAGCGAAGCTCCTCGTGTTTATTCTAAACGTTTGTGTGCTGCTCTGTTACACTTGTAATTGTTTGCCAGTCTGCTGTGACTTATTAAGAAGTTCTGTGACAGAATTGACTGTTGCTTCTAAGTCACGGCACACCTAAAACAATAACATCAAAACAAACAAAACCCAAAAACTGTCAGTGCAAATGGCAAGCCCCTGCCCTAGCTAGCCACCGATTTGTCTCCTCCAAACTAGGGGGAAGGGGTGCGCCTGCTGCGCCAGTGGGCTGTGGGGCCAGGCAGACCTGGGTTTGTTTGGGTCCCAGCCCTGGAGCTCCTGGGCTGTGTGCCTGTGGGCAAACTCTTTAACCTCTCTGCATGTCAGTCCTCTGCCCCGAGAGATGGGGTCCATGCATCTCTTACAGGGCTGTGCAGACAAAACCTGAGCATGTGTGCAGTACCCAGCACGGGGCCTGGTGCCGGCCGCCCTCTGTGACCACCAGCCTCCATGCCATGGAAACTGAGAAAACTGCAGGAGTTCGACCTGGACAGCAGTCACAGAGCCTGGCCTGGCGGAGGTGCCCACGGCGTAGTGGCTGCTCCTGCTCTAACAGTGACCGGCACGCCGACCTCTGCTCATGTTGGCTCAGAGCAGCACCCGGTAAATGTCATTGAGCGAATTCAGCAGTGGTCTTCGGGTCACCAGATTTAAGTGGTAGAGCCTTGAGGCTCCCTGCTGGCCACCCCTTTGTCCCAGTGGGGAGAGGTATGGTCACTTTCAGAGGCGCCAGGTCGAGGGAGCCTCCTCCCCTCAACACACACACATCCCGTTCCACTGCCCCTCGGGGGGCCCAGGACCCTGCGTGCCACAGGAAATGGGCCAAGCAGCACCCCACAGGCCACACCAGCAGCCTCTAAAATAACCGCAGCACAGAAGGCCTGGAACGGATCTGGACTTATATTTGGAATTGCCGTTGGAAACGGTCCTGGCCAAATGTAACACCCATCTGTTCTGGGTGGTTTGAGAGTAAGAAAATGAGGTTCAGCAGGAGTGGCCTGGGCAGCCCTGAACCTTAGGCCTGGGAGGGTGTCAGGCCTCCCACCCTGTGCTACCCTGGAGCCCTCGTTCCCCTCCAGCCCAGGCCAGCCGCTGCACTGCCCTGACTGGAGAAATTTCTCCCTGTATGAAACCAGTCTTTCTTCCTGAACCTTCTACCCACTGGTCTGTCCTTCAAGGTGTGGGACAGGTCTTCCCGCTGAGTCTTCGCATCTCCAGGGGCAGCAGCTCCTTTCCCTTCACCACTTGGCGCCCAGCACTGAAGGCAAGCATCCTTGCAGGCCCTGAGCTGCCTGTCACTTTGCTCTACCCTCCCGTGTTCTTGATGCCATGCCTCTGTTAATGCATCCTGAGGTGACATGAGTGTCCCTGCAGTTCTGCGATGATTCATCACGAACTCTTGTGTTCTCCATGTTGGTCTCTTTCCCCAACCAAGTCATTGCACAGTTGATCTGACGCACCAAAAGGTGGGCGTTGAGGTTTGCCTGTTTACATTTCAGCTGTTACCTGGTGTGTCTGCTCCAGCTTTTTGAGGTCCGTCGGATACTTATTCTTGATGCATTTGCTGTCCTTCTCAACGTTTTCTGAGTGGCTTTAACCCATCCAAGTGGCTTTCACTCATCCAAGGTCATTAACTTCCTTTTTCCCCAGAGAATAGCTGTGGGGGAAGGTGCAGCGTTGTTTATTGAACACGTTTTTAGGAGGCGTTAGCCTGATGCTCCCCGCAGACAGTGCTCCCTGGAAGGTGAGAGCTGCTGTTGTGCATTTGCGGGAAACCTGGCCACACGGCCGCAGTCCTGCACACTCAGGCCACTGTTCTGGGGTCCCAGAGAGTTGTCAATAAAAGTAACTCCTTAGTCTTCCTTGGAATTGGGGTTTAGAATCTGTGTTGGTTCCTAGGGCTGTTGTAATAAATTACTACAAACTTAGCTGCTTAAAGCAAATTTATTCTGGAGGCCAGAAATCTGAAATCAAGATGTGTGCGGGGTTGGTTCCCTCTGGTGGCCCGGAGGGCGAATCTGTCCCAAGCCTTTCTCCCGGCTGCCAGTGGCTTCCAGCAGTCCCCGGTGTTCCTTGGCTGGTGGATGCATCACTCCAGTCTCCAGCTCTGTCTGCATGTGGCGTTCTCTCGTGTGTCTGTGTTCTCTCCTGTTTTTATAAGGAAACCAGCCACTGGGTTTAGGACCCACCCTAAATCAGGATGATCTTGTCTCAAGATCCTGGATTTAATTACATCTACAAAGACCCTGTTTCCAAATAATATCACATTCACAGGTACCAGAGATTAAGCCTTAGACATATCTTTTTGGTGGCCACTATTCAGCCAACTAGGGAATCCACGTAGGAGGTGGTGGCCATTTGTTATGGCGGCTCAGTTCCTGTTGAGGTTTGTGATAGGCCAGGGTGAGAAGGACTTCCCAGCACGATCCTGGCAGTGGGGCTCCAGGGAATCCCAGAGCTCACCATCGATTCTGTGGCCAGATGCAAGATACTCGGAGGTGACCGAGGGGCCAAAGGTGTCTCTTCCCATCGTGCCGAGGAAGGGACCTGGCCTGGCTCTGAAAAGCTATGAACGTGGCTCACAGGAAGTGGGGCTGTGAGTTCATTTCAGCACACTCCTGACAGATGAAAGTCAGTAGTCTCGCCTGGTAGGAGTGAGCGCCCCTGGTTGGGACACTGGACACGTCCCAGTTTTCTTCCAGGGATTACTCCTTGATGTACACAGAATTGTGTAGAATCAGCAGATTCTTCAAAAAGTGACTTTGTATTTAAAATTGAGGCAGGCTTAGGTGCTTTTGTTTTATTTATAAGCCAGATATCTAGTAGAAATATTACTACCGTAAAGAAAAATCTCAAAAATCTAAGTATGGAAACCTTGAGCCAATGATTGTATTTTTATGAGGTAATTTATGTGATACAATTCCAGTTCCACCAAGCAATTTGGAGAATTCTGCACTCATCTTTGGAAAAACTCTGGGCTTGGACTTATTAAATATAGGATTTGATGACAGTTTCATAAGCATCTGTTACTTCTCATTGATGTAGTCTCTTGGGCTGAGCCATCATACTGGTAGGACTGATAGAACACCCCATCGAAGTGCCGTGTGGAACCCCTCAGTGCATACAGCCGAGCTGCTCTTGAAGGTTCACGAGGTCTGATTTGGGCATTCATCGATCAGCCATTCAGGTTATTCTAACTATGACCGATCCTGCAGTGACGGGCACTGTGTTTCAGTCTTGATGCATGTTCCAATTTCGAAGATGAAAAACAACACAGGCGGTATTGGGGGCACCAGTCGGGGAATGTGCTGTGGTCATGGGGAATGTACTCAGAGGAGCATGGGTCTGGGGGAGCCCACCCTCGAGCTGCTGATCATCTTTGGTGACTAGTCTTGAGGCAAGTCCTTTGGGACAGTGACTGACCAGACAGAGGTAGACAAAACAGTCCTGTTCTGGCGTGCGTTTGGGTTCTAGGCAATCTGTGGGCAGATCCCGAACATCTCAAGACTTCTAGGAAGCGTCCTCTGTGGACACTGGCCGTGGATAAATTCTAAAGGGCCATGGTAAAGCCATCATATGTGCCAAGGGCAGGGGGGTACAGGGGTGGACAAGATCTGGCCTGTCCCTAAGAAGGGATGCTCCGGTATCATGACTGTGATTGGAGGAGAGGGCAGTGGAAAAGGAGCATTCGCAGCAGCCCCGTGCAATAAGGGTGCACAGCTTCTGCAGGACAGTGTGTGGCTGAGTCTTGGGGACGGAAGCGCTGGGTGCGCCTGGCAGATCTTACAGATGGTAAAACCCCCACATATGGGGGTGCATAGAGTCACTGGAAAAAGGGGAGCCAGGTTGGAGGTGAGGGGACAAGAAGTGTGGAGCTGAGAGAAGAGAGAAGTCTGAATCCATGGGGCCGTGGGGCCGTGATTTCCACGAGCCCAGTTTCACCCCCCGGCAGGAGGTGCAGCCAATGCAGCTGGGGGCGCTGAGTTTGAGGGGCGCTGAGTTTGAGGGGCGCTGAGCACAGCTGTGGGGTCACAGTCAGGTGTGTGTGCAAGAAGAGAGAGTAGGGAGAAATGTCTAAACGCATAGAGGATTTTTTTGAAAACCAAAAAAAAAAAGGAAATACACTCTCTGCAAGCAGAAACAGGGGAGAAGAAAGAGTGGGAAACTCACAAATTGAAAGTTCTGTTAAAGAAAAATCCGTTCTGACATTTGTTAAAACAGTAACGCAGACTTTATCTGAGACCATTAGGATAGGTATAGGGACTGCTGCGATGGCGTGTGCGGTGGAGGAGAGAGATTGGGCTCAACTCCAAACGCAACAAGGGAAAAAGTGAGGGCTTTGTAGCCGAGGAGCAGGGTGAGGGGCCGGTGGATGGAAAATTACTAAGGGAAACCTCTAGGGTAAGTGGGTGGGGGGAGGATTCTGGCGAAACCGACCTAACGACCTGATGGGATTCTTGCTGAAGACAGGCCAGGTGGCCAGGTGCCACCTGGGGATGGTGGACGACGGGAACTGATCAGATATGGAGTATTAGTTGTCGAGGATGGGGCATTCTGGCTAACCCAACTTAGCAGTGCAGATTTGAACAAATTTAGTTTAAAGATCTTATTAGCACAATTCACGAATGGGGCAGCATCCATGCTTGCAGTAGAAAGGTGTTCCTATTGGCCGAGCGGAGGAGGTGGGCTGTGTGAGCAGGGAAGGGCTGACGCAGCAGAAACGGGACAAAGAGTGGATTGGTCATTTCCGAGCGACTTTCCTAATAGGGTTGAGGCAGAGGGGACTTCTTTATCATGCCGGCTCAAGTTGACTGGCCCCTGGTGACTGCTTGCTGTAAATCTCCTGTTTTTTGAAAACTGGCCATGGTGCCCAGCAGGAGTGACTCTGTTCTGATTTGGTTTGGCCTGGTCTGTTGGGGCCTGGTGCAGGGGCTCAGTCTAAAACAGTAGCCTCCCGTAAATCTAACTCATCAGCAGGGTTCTTGCTACAGTGGGGGGATGCAGAGATGGACATGGAAGCTGGGAAGAGGATTCCGAGGAGCCTGGAGTCTTATTAAGGAAGACTGGCGGTTCATGTGGGACAACATTCTTACATCGTGTGGCGGCGTCTGTGTGAACAGATGTGTGTCTGTGGGGAAACACGTAAGGCTGCAGGTGTGCACATGCATATGTGGGGATTCCTTTACATGGTGTTAAAAAATAGGTCCCCAGTCTAGAAAGACACATTTCATAATTTTTTTAAAGCGTCAGGAACGTCTGTGAGAAGGGCCAGGGATTTCACGTGGAATTGTAACACTGCGAGAGCAACAGATGCTCTTGTTTTTGTTCCCTCCACTAGAGGAGAGAGGAACGGGAAGGTGCATAAAATTTTCATGGCCTCCTTTTGCTACTGTACAATTTTTGTGGTCCGGTGTTGTTTTGAAGCTTCACTGTTACTGAGAAAACAGAGCCAGGGCCTCAGAGGACCAGAAAAAGCAGCAACATAAAAACCGCTGGTGGTTTGTTTGGGGCCGGTGCGGACATGTCCGGCCTGAGAGCGTGGAAGGCCACGTGAAGGGCGGGGCTGCGGGGGAGGGAGGAAGATGGCCCAACTGCAAGGGAAGGAGGAGAAATAGTGCTTTAATGAGCAAAACTAGATAATGTCATTGTGCATTGATCTTCATTGTCATCCAAATGGCGCGATTACACATTCATGGGTGGCAAAAATATCCATTTATTTTATTCACAGGTTGTACTCAGACTATCTCTACTTTGCAAGTTCGAATAAATCTGCAGATGACTTCCATGAGAAAGTGACAGAAGCGCTGCAGCTGTTTGAAAATTGCATGCTCGATTATTCCCTGCGCGCCTGCGTCTACAACAACACCCTCAACAACGCCATGCCGGTGCGTACCGCCGCATGTGTTAGCATGCAAGTGGCATTGTGGGTTGAGTTTAGCACAGAAGCGTTTTAATGTGCAAATGCTGTTCCCCATTATTCACGGATGTAAAAACTGAAAACGATGGCTCTTTGGCTGGCTCCCTGCCTTCCTCCCTGCTGGTCACCCCCACCTCCTGTCTCTTCCCTCAGCGGGAGAATGAGGGTGCATTTAGGAAGATTACCATTTAGTGAGGCTCTAAAAACACACCCAGCAATTAGTACCGGCAGACAGGAGGACACCCGGCTCTCAATTCTCTTAAGAGCATCCTCTCTATCAGCGGTGGATTGTTTTGTTGGTTTAAAAAAATTACTCACCAATGACTTTCAAGGCTTCTTTGACAGGGTCTTAATTAAAAAATATTTTCTTTTGTTCCCTCTATCTTTTCTTTTCCCTTTAGGACTATATCTGTAAATTCCTAGCCTTCTTTAATGCAGATATTAATGGTGAATTCAGCACCTTTTAGCTGGGGGCTGGTTTTCTAGGCTGGGCTCCCCAGGTTGGGTTGATGGTTGTCCTGAGGGCTACGTGGGAGGCTTGTGCAGCTGGACGCCTCTTCCTTCCGCAGCCAAGCTGCTGCAGCTGCCTTTACGAGCCCGGCTCTGCCCAACTTGCCGTGTGGCAAGGCACGGGCAGACCCGCTGTGCGGTCGCGGAGCCCCCAAGGGCGGTGGGGCTCAGATCAGAAGGTGCTGCTCCCTCTTCCTTGTCACCGAGGCCGTGGTATCTGGACGGCAGTGTGCAGAGGCAGCAGGTGGGGCTCCAGGCTGTGCTGCTGGACTCTGGTTCAGCAGGGAAGGTGTGGCAGGGACACTGATAACCGCAGGACCCGGCTGCGGCACTGGGAGAGTGGGCTCCGATTCAGACAGTGGGGTGGGTTCTGTCCCCAGCCGGGGTGTTCACTGACTGTGTGACTCTGGGCTGTTGTCTTGGCCTCTCTGAGACCAGTTGCTTTGTCATAAAATGGGGTAATGGCGCTGCTTTGCTGGGCTGTTAGGATTGGGGTCGATGGTTCTGTCTCGCATCCCTGTGTTCATCCGTCCCACTGTGTTCTGTGCGTGGTGCTGGGTCCTGGGGCCGCAGCATCTCCGGGACAACCGTGGTCCTTGCCATCCTGCACAGCCAGCAGGGAGAGTAGATGAGGCTGGGCGGGGGCAGGGGCCGTCTGAGAACAGGGCATCAGGTGGGTTCCCAAGAGGGCAAATGTCTGTGCCGAGTCCTACAGGATGAGTCATCAGGGATCAAGAGCAGCGTGTGCAGAGGCCGAGCGGCCAGCACCGGGACCACCTGCCACGCAGAGCCCGAGAGCCTGTGTGCGAGAGACGCGGCATGAGGGAGGGGCTCGGGTGCCTGGCGAGTGGGGCTGCGTCCCCGGGGATGTGGTGAGCCTCAGGGTGAGTCTAGACCTTGTCACGAGAGAAATGGGACCCCACGGGAGGGTCTTGAAAAGAAATCTCTTTTCTCACCTATTGCTGGGTTCATGGCTGAAGTACCTATAAAAAAAGACAGATTAACAGGAGAAAAGCCTACAATTTATTTCATGTAAGTTTTACATGGCACGGAGCCTTCATAAGGAAGTGAACATCCGAAGAAACGGAAACTCGTGCATTTCCTTGCTTAGTTTTGATGAAGAGACAGTCGTGCAGAGAGGTGTGATTGTGATCTACTGGCAGTAGACTGGGTGGTGGGGGCCGGAGCTGGGCTGCTCAGATTATTCTCTGTCCCTGCCAAGACGTTCTTTTCCTCTGGGTGTAGCACACTCGTCCTGGCGGGTCCTCAGGGCAGGGACCTGCAGTGCCCACAGATCTTCTGAAGTCCATCCCCGTTTCACAGATGGGGACACTGAGGTTCACAGAAGTCAGCTCTCCCACCCATAACTCATAGCAGGCAGGCTCAGGTTCAATCCCAGATCTGACGGCCTTTGAACTCAGGGAGTTGCCACCTTGGCAGCTGGCTCCTACGGCCAGGGTTCGAGCCAGCAGGAGGCATGTGCTTTTACATTCAATTCTGTGTTTTCCGGAGGGTGACAAGACAGTAGCTTTGCAGGGGCCTCTGGTCAAAGGGAGATGCCCAGGGACAAGATCAGTGGGCAGGACAGATGTGGTGGTGGCAGATCGTCCCTTAATCATCTTCTCCATCTCTGGTCCCTGGAGAGGAAGAGTATTTAGGAAGCCATCAGAAACCCTCCTCCTAGAGGTGAATTTTCATTTCTGGGAGGAGAAGCTGATTTCCGTCCAGCCACAGCACTGGGAGGGCAGCTTTGTGAGACCCACTGGGCCCTGGCACACCCTGCTGAAGGCATCTGCTGCCTTCCTGTGGCGCCCGGATGCAGGTGTGCCCGCCGGCCCCGCCCGGCCCCATCACGGCCCTGTAGCACCTCTCCCTGGTGCGTCCTCGCAGCAGGGACCTGCAAGTCCTCGTCCCGGGACCTGCAGCAGCCGCAGCCCCAGGGGAGTTGTCATAACATGCTCAGGCCCTCCCCAGACTGCCTGAATCAGAAGCGCGAGGCAGGGCCCATCCTCTGTTGGACAGGCCCTCTGGGTGTTGCTTGCGCAGGCTTGAGAATCATCCTGGCGCCTTCTCCTGATCCTCCTCCTCCTCCTCCTCCTCTCCTGGGGACCTGCTTCTGGTTGTGGGGCCTTCTCTTCCTTCTGGTCCTGCTCCACTCTGCCCTCCTGTTATCTCCACTGGTTTTCTCCATGGCGTGTATCACAGTTGGTGATCACGGATGTTTGTTTCTTTACCAGTTGAGCTATCTCTGCCACTAGACTGTAAGCTCCCTGAGGCCAGGGCATGTCTGTTAGCAGCATGTCACCATTGCCTAGTGGGGTGCCCGACACACGGCTTGAACTCAGGTTGGGGGAGTCCCAGTGAAATCCCTAGTTGGGTACAGAGAGGCTTGGCCAGGGCTGGGACTGTGCCCAGCTCTGCCTCCTGCAGAGCTCGCTCTTCCCTGGGCTCCTTGTGTGGGGAGTGAGTCCTGTGTGCCCGCGGGACCCGGCCTCAGGTCCGAGGTGCTGACCCTGGGCAGGCCCCTGCCCCTCCCCGGGCCTCCGTTCTGTTAGGGAGGCAGCTGGCGTAGACACGCTCAGGGGCTTCTCTCAGCGCTCGTGTTTTCCAGTGTTAAACATCTTAGGCACTTGCCCTAGCTACCCTTTTTTAAAAATTTTTGTTTTATTTTGATTCTCTGTCCTGTACTGGGAAAAGGTGAGGACAAAAGGGTTCGGAGTGGCGTTGTCTTCGTGGTGCATGATTGTGACAGTGATGCACGAACCAGAAACTGTCACCTGACTGGAAAGAGGGCTGGAGGGTGGGCAGAGAAGAGGGAGTGTCTGGAGGGCCGGGGAGTCAGCCCCCTACGAGCCTGCTGAGCGCTCAGGAAGCCTTCCTCAGCCCCGGCCCCTGAGGCTTCGTCCCCTTCCCAGAGCAGCCCCTCCTGTTGCCTGTCGAGGAAGACCCTGCTGCAGGGCGCGACTCCACCGCAGGTCTCTGTCCTCCTGCATCAGCAGAGGAGGCTCCCACCAGGATGGCACAGCAAGGTTTCAGGGAAACATACCATCACCATGGCCAGGTGCAGGGGCAGACTACAGCTGCTTTAAAACACCTCCAGCCTGCCACAAACACTTTCCTTCTAGAAAGTTCTCCAGTTGCGAAGGCAGGTTCTCTGGAAGAGAGAAACCTTGTCAGACTGGTATTCCCTGGGAGGGGTGGGCTGGGGGCCGCCAGGGAGGAGGACTGAAAGCCCCGGGAGGCCGATGACTATCAGCAGATGTTCCTGCAATGGTTCTTCTGCGTCGGGGGCGACGCACTGATTTCCGAGACTGGTGCGGACTCATTTTCTCCTTAGCTTCGGCCCAGCTTGAGGGCTTTTTATGCGCTGGTGTGTAAGGTAGCAACAAAGTGTGGGTCGGAGGCAGCTTGTGTATTTTGGAGACAACTATCCCCTCTAATTGTTTTTCCTCCTCCTCATCCTCCTACGTGGTTAGAAAAATAACAATGGCAAAGGAATAGTGAGAGATGGAACTAGTTAGTGTCTGCACATGTTTTGTCCAATGTTTCATCGTCTTATTGCTGTCACCATGTTCAGCAGTGTCACCCGAGAAACACTTGAGTGCCAGAGTGCAGGGCCTTGTGCAAGATGGGACGATGGAGAAGCCATGGTCCCTGCCCTCGAGGCGCATAAGGTCAGGCTGGGCAGAGAAGGAAGAGCGAGGAGAGACATCTGCCTAAAGAAGTGAGAACTCCGAGGAGGAGCCCAGGCAGCGCTCCCTGTGGGAGGGGCTGAGCTGGAAGTTCACACCAGACTGAGGACTTTCTACAGGAAGAGACCCATGGCCAGGTCGCTGGTTTTGAAGCTCATGCTGGTGGCAGGGTATGGGATGGGAATGCAGAGACCAGAGGAGGGAAGACTGGCCAGGTGTTGATGGGGCGTGAACACAGGGCATGGTGTGAACTGGGGAGAGGGGGGGATGAGGAAGTCTGGGCAGACCACAGATGGGCGGGGTGGGGTCCCTGAGCACCTGGGGAAGGGGCACGAGGAGAAGCCTAGAGAAGGGGGCCTCCCAGCAAAAGGGGAAGAGGCCCTTTTTTCTTGGAGCTTTGCCAAGGGTTTAGGGTGAACTGCAAGTTTAGAACAGTCCCCAAGAATGCTGTCACTTCTGACACCAGTTGCAAGTTCAGAACACAGGTCTCCCAACTCCCTCTTGGGTTCAGTGATTTTTAGGGCTCCGAGAAGGTACTGAAGGCTGTGACGATTTATTGCAGGGACAGGATGCAGGTTAAAATCAGCCAAGGGAGGAAGCGCATGAGGCAGGGTCCCGGGGCAGAGCCGAGAGTTGTTCTCTGCCTGTGGAGTTGCGGATGGTGTCAGTGCCTCCTGGGGTATTGCCACCCCACGCCTTTGGTGTCCAGGGTTTTACTGGGGCTCAATCGCATGCAAACTGCTCAGGTGGCCGACCTTGAGTCTGCAGTCCCTCCAGTCAGAACTGATACCGTGTGGCCCAAAGCTCTATTGTAAATCAGTGTTGGCCAAACCCCTGGCAAACCAAGACACTCCTGTCAGGCAGGACAGCCAGGGCTCTGGAGATCACCTCCAGCACCGTGGACAAGGGCCAGACCTACCTTTGGTAGGTCGTCCGCCACGCAGGTGCAGTGTGGCAGGAGAACAGGAGCAGAAGGGTGAGTGCCGGGGGACGGGTGGGGAGGAGAGGGGATTTGAGTCCGCGCGTCTGCCTGTGGGCTTCGTGGGTGCTGATCAGACTGGACGTACACACGCCCTCTCAGTCACAGTGTTCACACGACACAGGCCCTGGCTGTCCACTTGCCAGCTTGTCCGTGCAGCGTCCGCGGTTTATTTGTCACAGCCCGTTGTGTGCTGGGCATGGAGGCTGCACCGGAAGCAGAGGGACAGGCAAAACCTTGACCTCCTCCTGGCACGTCGGTCCTCACCTGTGAAATGAAGGCGTGGAGCTACCTGCAGGGTGGCTGTGGGGATTAAGTGCAACCCTCCGTGTGCGAATTCTTTGCACATGTGGCACAAAGCCCCTTACGAAGCAGGAGCACATTGTGTTAAAATCCAGCTTCTGAAGGTGGCTGTTTGCTGGGATAACTCTCTTGTGGTGGTTTATAACAAAATACTGTAGCACTTGTGGGAAGCGCCTTAGGGTGTTGAAATTACTCCTCTAGTAACGCCTGTCTGTGGTCATAGGTGCGGCTGCAGGTCGGGCTGTATGCGGTGTACCTCCTGGACTGGCTCACTGTTTTTAACAAGGAACAGTTTCTCATTCTGCGCCTGGAAGATCACGCATCCAACGTCAAGTACACCATGCACAAGGTCTTCCAGTTTCTGAACCTAGGTACGAGCGTCATCCTCAGACTGATGGGCAGAGCATGAGCTCCGTGGATGTGGCTCTCCTGGGAGCTCTGTGCCGAATGCAGACTCGGCATGCTGGGAGGGGCGGGCTGAGCCGGGAGGCCTGTTCAGTGCCATTATGGAGCACCAGCTGCACACAGGTCGTTGTGCATGGTATGTGAGGGACTCCCTGGGTGCATAGGAAGGTGGCCCCCCTCTGAGAGCTTATGGTCTAGGGAAGGGAGAGGAGGAAGCCACAGCTCACCTAACCAAGTGACAGGTAGGACGACATGGGGAAGGTTATCATTGTTGCAAAAGGTACGTGCTGATGAGTTGAGACCCCAGCTGCAGAAAGAGTCAGGGAAGCCTCTGTGGAAGGAAGGGGTCTGAGAGCTGAGCTTTGAAGGACTGACGTGGTGTCAATGGGTGGCTGAAACAGGACACAGGTTATATCAGAGAACAGACAGGACGTTGCAGTGTCTCAGGTGTTGTTGGGGATCCCTGGGGTCAAAGCCATTTGGCTGGGTTTTGGCTGCTGGGCCTCTGGGGAGGGGGAGCCTGTCCTCAGCCTCAGGATTCCAGCCCCCACAGTCCCAAGAGGCACTTGGTGACAATAGGCCACAGTGCTGGCCATGGCAGTGGCTGACAGAGGTATGTACACAGGCAAGGAGTGCTGGCCATGTGACGGGGCACCCAGGACTGCTCGGAGGGCTGGAGTAGCGTCGGAATGAGCCAAGCTCCTTCCCAGGACACCTCCTGCAGCCCTATCTAATGATCCTGCCTGAAAATTTTGTTAATTGAATCTTTCTTGAAATATACCTGCCCACCACTGGGACTGGGAACCCTTTAATCGTTTGTTCTTGTTTCTCCTTTTTCTTGGAGAGCTGCTCACATGATGAGGTGTGACTGTTTCTTCCCCTTCTAAGGCCTATAAGGCCTAAACCCATTTCTCTTTGATCTGGCCACATGTTGACTTTGTACCACTTTGAGCTTGTCTTTTGTCCCCTAAGATGACAGTAAGGCCACTTCTGTATCTCACATGACCCTGGGACACTGCGACAGCCTTTTCCTATGTATGGGCTAAGGACTCTGGCCATATCCTAAGAGCCCCAGGGTAAAGAGGCCTGAGCAGCGACTGGGTGGGTTGAGCTGGGGAGGCCGTGGTCCAGGGTGCTGGAGTGTGGAGGTGGCAGCGCCCTCTGGCTTGTTCCAGGGTCTCTCCTACTGGTGTCTTTGCTGCAGGTGGAGGTACAGCCAGTGGGATCTCTGGGCACTGGCGGTCTACTCAGCACCAGCCTCCCTACGGCCACTTGACAGCAAGACACTTCGGGTGTGAGATGGGCCAGGCCTGGGGCCCTTTGCCTCAGCAGCCTGGAGTGGATATGAGTGGGCAGAATTTCCAGTGGCTGATTAGCACAGAATCCTAAGCCCAGGGACTCTGCCTGGCAGGTGGCACAGTCACCCAGGGCCAGGCTGCCGGCCGAGGAAAGCAGCCCACGCAGGGCAGGTGGCAGTGAATCCTCAAGGAGAGCCTGAGGTGAACGCTGCACGTCACAGAACACCAGCCGGCCTCCCCGAGGGTGGGCGTCCAGCGCCAGCACAGAGTTTCTTTGCTATTGCGCGGTGGTCCTTCCACCGGCCTCCCTCAGGGCTCCAGAACGGACCCAGCCAAAGAAACGTGACGCCCAAACATTCTTCTTCAAGAAAATGCTTGTCTCCACACGAAGCGTAGCCGGGGCTGTCGTGGAGTCCCTTCTCCGTCCCGCCACGCCCCTGCCTCACAGCGTCTCCTCTCATTGCAGGGCCCTTGAGTGAGAAGCAGGAGGCCCTGATGACCAAGAGCCCCGCCTCCAACGCACGGCGGCCCGAGGACCGGAACCTGGGGCCCATGTGGCTGGTCACGCGGAAGATCCTGCGGGACTTCTACGGGCCTTTCAACGCGCGGCTGGCGCAGGTCCTCGCCGACGAGGCGTTCGCGTGGAAGACGTGAGAGCTCGCGCGCTCGCGGTGGGCCCAGCAGTGCCACCCTTGCCAGGATTTTAAAAACCTCTCTTCGTGGGGAACCATTTCACTCGCGGCATGGAAAACCCCAGGACTCTCCCTCCCTCCCTGGGGACGCTCCGATTATAACCGTTTCGGAATTTCCTCTGTGGTGGTCTGTTGAACAGCGATTACCCTCCCCAGAGCTCCTCCCTCTCAGGCCAGTGGGAGCCGCTGCCTCAAGGATTCCGCTCTGCCTGGAGGGGCGGGGCGGGCTGGCACCGCACGGCAGGTGGAGAGGGCGCCTCGGGAAGGTAGCCCGGCCCTGCTGCCTCCGCCTTCCGGAGAGCCTGAGTCTGGGATCCCACGAAGCCCACCAGGGCCTGGGCAGAACTTACACTTCACAGTCACTTTTTTGGTTTTTTCTAGAGATGAGATCTCGCTGTGTTGCCCAGGCTGGAGGGCGGTGGCTGTTCACAGCTGTGATTATGTCACATTCACTTTTAAAACACTATTTTGTCGCGATTGCTGACCTCATCAGGATGGGGAATGGCAGCTCTTTCCAGAACAGAGTTTCTTCCTTGCTTTTCCCTTTTACTCCAAAGTCAGCCCTGCAGTCTCTTCAGAGATAAACCCTGTTAACATCACCGTTTCCAAGAGGA
Source organism: Avahi laniger (assembly GCA_963575035.1). Classification (NCBI taxonomy): domain Eukaryota; kingdom Metazoa; phylum Chordata; class Mammalia; order Primates; family Indriidae; genus Avahi; species Avahi laniger. Next base: position 82,202 of record CAUYSK010086391.1, on the reverse strand, counting down.
AAAAAGTAAGTCAGTTGTTGGCAGCACCTTCAACTCTCTGACCTCCTCCCGTCCTGGCCTTGTAGACTTGACTTAGGTTTAATGCATTTAAAACAAACCACTTTCTGCATTCGACTAGCCAAAGCTCTCTTTTCTGCTTCTTTAGATATTTTCTCAAGAAATTCAGTTTATAATTGAAGGGAAATTTTTGCTCTTAATGCAAGAATGTGCAACCTCAAGGAATTGAACATTTCATGGAAAAATCTAGGTAACTCAAGCCCTCATCCTGTGTATAAGGTCATCAGAGAACTGCAGGGTTTTACATTTTTAGTTCTGGCTGGCTGCAGGTTCTGCCTCTCCCCTTCCCACTGGAATGAGTTTATTATCCACACTGTCGACCATGTGTGGTCACGGTTCCTTAACCAGTTATGGAACTACGAGACACACGTGTCCTGATTCAGAAACACAATGCACAAACTGAACTCAGGCTGAACATGCTATGTTGAGATTTGGAACGAGATTGCCAGGAGCCATGCTCTTAATGGAATGTTCCAGGCCACATGGTGGCTTGGCATACCAATGGATGGGCTGAAGGGCTCGTCCTTTCTTGGCAGTCCTGGGGAAGATTGATAAGAATGCTTGCACCCGCGTGGCACACTGCCCCAGGTGGGACCTGGATGAAGCTTTGCACCCAAGTGTTGTCAGGAGAAGCTTCCTGGTGACCAAAGTCTTCAGGTCAAGCTCTCGTCCACCAAAGTCAGAAAGCGCAACGCCCACACACCCCAGTGGAACCTGCGTGAGGGAGACAGACTGGGCTTCGGCGGCCAGGGGATCTGCATTTGCCTAGCCACCCGACCCCGGTGCCGTCGTCTTTCTGCGCGTGGAGGCGGGACACAGCCCGTGTGAGGCCCTCAGCACTGGCACGGCCGCGGGTATTTCTGCCTCTGAAGGAGCTGTGTGTCCTGAGCTCCCACTTTCAGGGACAATCCCGGCCTTTCTCTGCAGCCGGCACTGGGCGCAGCAGCCAGCAGGGAAATCTGGCCTGAGCACAAGGATGCTTTAGGGAGCCGTCACTTCAGTGTGTGAGTGTATTTATTTGCCATCAGCGTGTGCGGGTGCGGGTGCGGGCGCATCTCCTGAGTGGGTTCCCTTCAGCTCTGTGCCAACGCGCCCCCGCTCTGGACACAGCCCTTTTATAGATTAATTTCTCTGCCAGTTACCTTGTCACGTCCAGTACGTGTTTCACTCGCCACACCGACCATTCTTACCGCAAGGGGTTTTCCTGATGCCCTGCTATGCATGTGGACGACATGTAGTGTAATTCTGCTTCTTACAGAAGTACGACCCACGTATGATTTCCAATATTATTTGGTTTATTATGCGGATTTTTTTTATATACGCAGGCCCATCCTTTGTGCCAGCCGATGCCATCAGACAGTTTCCTCTCGAGGGCCTTTCTCCAGGGGGCACGCCTGTTGCCCTGGTTATCTCTTGGCGGAGGCCCGGCTCTTGGTGACAGGTGGCACAGGCGCTGTTCCGGGCGGTGGTTCTCAAGCCTGTCATTCAAAACCAAAGCAAAATGGAGCATTTCTCACACCCTGGTATTGAAATTAATTTGTGTTCTCAAAAGCTGTATATCAGATTGTGTTAAATTGTACACCCTTAGTCATGTAAGGTATGGTAAGTGAACTGCAGTTATGCTGTATTTTTATTAATATTTAACATAATTAAAGATGGACCCACGTGGCTGGTACCTGCAGAACGTGTGCGTGAGTGAGTCATGGAAGTCCAGTGTCCTACCTGCACAAGTCGTGCATGCTCTGTTGAAGGAGACTTAATAACATGGTGGCCTGTGAGAGGTGAGCTGTGATCGGGCATGCAACAGGCAGAAGAAAAGTCCAGAACAGACAGAGAGGGACTCAGACGTTGCCGGGGACTCCCTGTGTGAGTCCCACTGTGGGGGAGTCAGGCCTAGCGCTGTCTTCAGACTTCTGAATTTGAAAGGTGGGACCATGGGCCTCATTCGTACGTTCAGCCTGGCCCCTGTCATGTCTGGGTGCGTGTCATTATCACTGGGCAGTCTGCCCCCTGGCTGCCACTCAGGCTAGGGCAAGCCTGAGGCCGGGGCACCGTGACGGGACCCTGCAGACTAGGTGGCTCCGCCACAGAAGTTTGTTTCCTCAGGTCTGGGGGCCAGAGGGCCGAAATGAAGGCTCCAGGGCATTGATTTCTGCAGGGGCCTCTGTCCTCGGCTGGCTGATGGCTGTCCTCTCCCCGTGTCCCCATTGGCCGCTCCTCTGTGCACACGCACGCCCTGGTGCCTCTTCCCCTCCAGCACCCTGACGGCCGCGTTCTAACCTCACCTCTGTAAAGGCCTCTCCCCAAACAGTCACAGGCTGAAGTTTGGGGGGTTGGGATTTCAGTGTATGAATTTAGGGGCCACAGTCCAGCCCGTACAGAGGGGTTCTCAGGCTTGGGGCTCCGGAAGCCTGGGCCATCCTGGGCATGGCGTGGACCTGGCTTGGTCCCTCAGTTCTGGGAAGACCCCCTGGGGGAGTCTCTTCCCGGCACTGCCTCCCATAGGAGTGTGTTGGAGGTGGGGCTGGTGGTGTCCAGGCCTGGAAGTGGGGAGACCCCTTCTCACGATGGGGCCAGGAACGGCTTTGCCCTATGGGGAACGAGCCTGTGTGGAGGAGGAGGGCGGATGGGGCGCGTCCGTGGGGTAGGTTGTGGTACAACTCCCACTCCCCAGAGCCCCCCTGAAACCCTGAGCCGTGTGGCCGCCCACTCCCCATTGAGGAGCCAGCCTTCAGGAGGGATTCTGGAGGAAAGTGTACCTCCCGGACGGAATGACCCTACTCAGGAAACAGCAAAGGCCATGCTCCGCGGGGAGAAATACCGGGCGTCATGCAGTGGGCAGAGAGGTGTTGCACGCGGGCAGATATTTTCCTGTTGCCCCAGGAATCTCCCCCTCCGGGCAGCCCCTCTGCTGGTGGGCAAGGCAGGTCTCGTGGAGACTGGCGGGAAGAGGTGGCTTTGATGAATGGGATTTTCCCAGATCGTCACCTGGCAAGGCTCCCGGCGGAGCCCCAGAGAGGGAACGGGTCCTGTGGGTAGACGCCAAGGCAGCAGGAGCTGGGAGCTCTGTGGGTTTCTGGCAGCTGCTTTCACAGATTACCCCAAACTTCATGGCTTAAAGCAGCACAAGTTCATTACCTCACAGTTCCGGAGATCAGAAGGCTGACATCAGTCTCCCTGGGCTGAAGTCAGGTTGTGAGCAGGGCTGGTTCCTTCTGGAAGCTCCAGGGGAGGATGTTCCTCACCTTTCCCAGCTCCCAGAGGCCGTCGCTTTTGTGGCTCGTGGTTCTTCTCTCCATCTTCCACGTATGGGGTCTTCAAGCCTCTGACTGTCTGCCTCTGCTTTTAAGGTCACAGCCTTCTCTGACTCACCCTCCTGCCTCTTGCAAGGGCCCTCGTGGTGACACCGGGCCCACCAGATGATCCAGGGTCATCTCCCATATCAAGATCACATCCGCAAAGTCCTTTTTGCCAAGGACGGGAACAAACGTACAGGTTCTGGGGATCACGGCGTGGACATCTTTGGAGGCTGGTATTCAGCAACCACAGCAGGGTGGTCCAGTGAGCTGTATTCCAAACCAGGGATGGCGTGGGCACCCCCCGGCCGGTCCCCTGCGGCCCTACCGTACGGGGCCAAGCAAAGCAGGTCCGGTCCGCGTGGACAGGTGGCTGCCTGGCCGAGGGCTGAGCTTTTGGACACATCTATTCTGGGATGGGGCATCCACCTGCCCAGGCAGGGCCTCCTGGAGTAGGTGGGACAGCGCGAGGTGAGGTGAGGCCAGGCCACAGACCCCCCTTCTGAATTCACATCGCCCAGAAAACCCAGGGGCCCCATCCCCAACAGCCCGTCTGCATTCTGAGGGTCTGGACCCCGCCCCCTCCCTTCAGCCCCATTTCAAATGCCGTCAGGAAAGGGCAGTGGTGTCTGGGGTCTTCTGGGCCAGGGGTTTCTGCAGACCTGCCCATGGAGTGTCTAAGTGGTGATGGGGGCTTTTAGGGGGAAACAAAGGGGAATGAACATGACCTTGTTCTGCCAAAAGGCTCGCTGAGCTGAGACTCCCCCACCCTGGGCTGGCCAGCGCCAGTCGTCTGAGCCTCCCGCTTGAAGGCAGCCTTCGGGGGCGGGCTGTGGTGGGCCAGCTGCAGTGAGGAGTCCCCTGAGACCAGAGTCACGTCACCGGTGAACTGCCCTGCTCACTGGGCATAGCCCCATCTGATGGCTTCAAGGCACCAAGGGTACATCCACTTTGCACGAGGCACTGGGCCAGGCATTGGCGTGGGGGTGGGGGGTGTTCATTTGCTCATTCACTGATTCCTTCACTGGTTCTCAGCAAGTACTGATGGAGCACCGACCACGTGCCTGGGACTGGAGGTGCCCGGGAGAGCAGACCACGTCCCTGCCGCTGGAGCTGGAGTCCAGTGCCGCAGACAGATACCGATCAGAGAATTACTCAGAACCGCGGCAGCCATGAGGGAAAGTGCTAGGGATGGTGACACATTCCCGGTGAGACCTCCAGCCCTCCCAGCCGCTGCTCTCTCTGCGTCTCCTCCCCATCTGCCTCGGAGAGCAAGCCCGAGGGGGAGGCTGGGCGGGAAGTGCTGGCCCGGCTTCCCCAGGCAGTGAGGACCAAGCCCGGCAGGCTTTAGGCCCTGCCGCAGCCCCTACCTGCCAGGTCACCTCAGGCCGCTGCCCGGACCCGCATGGAAGCCGCCGCCCCCCTGCGTGGGGTCCTGTGGGCCCCCCAGCCCCATCCCTCCACAGAAGCCCCGCTTCGCCCTCTCGGCCTGGCTCCAGGTGGCCGCAGTTTTCCATCAAGGGCCAGATAGTAAATACCTTAGATTTTGCAGGCCCCAGAGGAAACATAGAAGATACTAGATGCTAAAAAAATTTCTACAAATATTTACTGATGAAATTCAAAATACAATAATTCAGTATAATTTTTTGTAACAGAGATCTGCTTACAAGAAGAAAGGGATTCTTTTACGGGGGTAATATTTTGCTTAATTGGGGTTCAAAGTCATGCACCCTGCCAAACCAATGGCTGCTCACCTGTCACCCCATCTCTTGGCCCTCAAGACTCATCCCTCACGTGGTTTCCAGGACACCGGAGTCCTCACTGGTCCTCCCCTGCCTCCACGGCTGCACCTGCTCTTTTCTGACCGTGGGTGTTGGGGTGCCCTGGGTTCAGCCCCCAGCTCTCCCCATAACTGGTCTCACCAGCCATGGCCTTGTCTGCAGCCTCCACGCCAGAGAGTCCTGGCCCCAGCGCCACCCCAGGCGGGGGCACCAGAGGGGTAGCCGGTGACATCTCCAACCAAAGTGACTCGGAGCTCTTGGGTTCTGCCCCTTCCTCTGGGTCCCCTCCCCATGGGGTCCCATCGCAGTCACAGTGCCCAGCCTGCGTAGGCCACATCGCTGAGCGACCCTGGAAACCGCCCCCCTCCCGAGAACACACACACACCTCACCTGCTCGCGCTGTTCCTTCTCAGGAAGGCTCTGCCCCATGGCTGCCTCCCTCAGGTCAACTTCAATGTCCCTCCCAGCCCAACCACGGTGACCAAACAGCCACCCCTGCCTCTTCCCAAGCTGCGCTCTCCTGGTCCTCTCCCCCCACCTCACAGGACGCACCCCTCTGCTGGCTCTGCACCCGCATCCTCACCACCCCTGCCCTCCCCCTCTGTTAATCATAGTTTTTATTTTCCGTAGTTTGTGACACTTGGACATCTTGGCAACTTGCTGAGCTGGGAGCACTGCCGCTCCCGGGGCTAGCTAATCCCCAGAGAGAGCTCTCCTTTGAGCACACGTTTTGTGTGCAACCAGTGGTCCAAGCCCAGCCCCCACCATCTCCCTGAGCCCTTACACTGCAGGTACCCCTGTCTCCCCAGTCACCAGGGCCAGGGGCCGGACAACAGTCACAGCCTCTGCACCCTGGACCCTGACAAAGTTATCCAGACTCACTAGTCCTCAGCCCGCGCCGCCCAATTGCTCTACTTTGCCCATTTCTTCTCCTGCAAACTGCAGCAAATGCTCTTCTCACACTCTCCCTGGCTCTCGGCTCCCTCTGTCTCCTGATGGACCCGGTGCCCCCAGCGAGGCCCTGTGTGCCTGGTGAGCCGCCACCTCTTGGAAACTGAAGAACAAACCATCTTTTCAAGGGCAGTCGTCTCCGATCTGTTGGCCTCACTGTACCTGATCGTGAAACCTTTGTTTTAATACCCCCTATGATGGCGAGAGTCCTGTCAGGCCCTCTGGCCCCCCAGTGCCCCTCTTCCCTATAGTCTCTCAAACCGTGTCATTCTCCTCCTTGGAACCCTCCCCAGACTCCCTGCCCCCTGAGAAGAGGCTGCAAAGACCCACTCACGGCCCTAAAGGCCCCTGCTCACCCTGCCCTGCTGACCTCCCTGCCATGCCCCAGCTCACCACGCCCTTCCTACACCCGGCCTGTGTCCTTGCTGGGCCCCGCCTGGGACACCCTTCCCAGACCTGTGCCATGCCGGTGCCTTCACCCTGTTGCGCCTCCTTCCCTGGCCACTTACCCCGAATAGCACCTCTCCTGCATGCTGCAGCCTGGCCCGCTTGATTGCACTGAGAGCACTTGGCCGTAAGTGTCATCTGAGAACGTACCATTTCTGTGTGTGCCACTGCCTCATCATCCCTCTGCCCATTGGGACATCAGGGCCACGAGGTGGGGACTGTGCTCACGGCTGCAGCCTCAGAGCCTGGATCAGTGACTGCATGTAGCAGTCACTCAACAAACTTAGATGGAGGGAATGGACACGTGGGGATGCTCTGAGAGTGTGAACCAGGGAGGGGTGACCCCACTTTAGGGGTCAGGCTCGATTTCCTGAGGAAGTGACAGGGAGATCCTAGGAGAACTCAGGCCCTGTGCAAATATCAGAACCACCGGCAGAGGTCTGCAGGGTGCATGGGGACTGCCACCCAGACAGCTGCAGGAAAGAGGTGGCATTTGAGCTGAGTCCCGAAGACTGGCAGGGTCTAGAAGGGTAAGCAGGCATCCCGGGAGGGGGGAAGCCACAAGAGCAGGGAAGGTCCCCTCCAGAAAGGAGGGGAAATGCACAAACACCCCGGGCTTTGCAGGTAGGAGGCCCCAGCTGCAATCCTGGCTCTACCGCTGTTATCTGTGTGACCTCAGGCAGGGGACTTGATGCTACTGAGCCTCTGATTTCTAATCTGCAGAATGGGGTTGTGCTCAGACTCCTGGGGCCCTTATGAAGATACTCAGGGATCATGCATGTAAAACCCTTAGCACAGCATCTGGACCCTGGGGGTGGGGACGGGGGCACCTCAGCAGTACTGGGCGCATAGGATGTGATTGTTGTAGCAGAAGGAGGTGAAGCCACCCAGGCTAGTGGGCACTAGGGCAGAGAGGGTTTGGGTGAACTAGTGGCGTATTGAGCTTCCCACACTGACATCAGAGCAGTGGGATTACTTGGTCAGAGCAGGGCTTTAGGTCAGTAATTTGGGGCAGGACATAAGAGCCTGGAGGTGGGGAGGCCCAGGCTGGGGGCTGTTATGGTCCAGGCGAGTGGTCACAGGGCTAGGAGTGGGATGGGCAAGTGAGGGGCATCTCAGAGGGACTGCACTAGTGGCCGTGGCATCAATGATGATGGCGCCACCACAACCGTAAGAGCAGCTGACTTCCCTAGAGAGCTAGCGTCTGTGCGTGCTGTATGTCATTTCCCATTTTATGCTGGAGGAAGCCGGGGCTCAGAGAGCTGAGGTGACTCTCTGAGTTACAAAGTGCTGGAGCTAGTGCTGGAGCCCACCCAATCTCATTCCAATCCATGCTCGTGAATAACCGAAGGATGCGTCAGGCAATGGGGGAGGTCACATGCAAGGTCAAGAGCAAAATGTGCAAACGCAAGGATGAGGCTTGGAGCTGGTGTCCAGCCTGAGGGTGGAGGGGGGACATTTACCATAGTTGGGGCAGAGCTGGGTTGGGTCAATGTTCTTGCAACATCTGTGATTTTAGAGTTAGATGGGCAACTTGGATAGGTGGAGAAATCCTACTTAACCACATAGACATTCTTGAAGTATTTAAAGTACAATACATTTGTTGTCTGTCTTTTGACACAAGGCCAAAGCCTCTCTGAGCACAAGTCCACAGATTGAAGTTCTGGTTCATCTTTGTCACTGGAACCGTGTTGTAGTGACTCAGCACTGGCCGATTTTGGCTTCTCTAGAGGGGCATAAGAATCAGAAGCCACGGGCAAAGTGTTCTGGAGGGAGAGTCCGTCATTATTCATGTGTTTATTTTCCCCAAATTATTTCCTTCATCCGCGCTGGGACTTTCCAAAGCTTTCAAGCTGCTTTTCAGAGAGCAGCTCTCTTTTTGTGCTCATATTTCATCAGTTTACCTCGGTGGTTCTCAGAGGGTGGTACAGGGGTCCTAGGGGACTCTTATGACCCTTTCAGGGAATCCAAAGTCCAGACTATTTTTTTTTTTTGAGACAGAGTCTCACTCTGTCATCCAAGCTGGAGTGCAGTGTCATGATCATAGCTCACAGCAACCTCAAACTCCTGGGCTCAAGTGATCCTCCTGCCTCAGCCTCCCGAGTAGCTGGGACTACAGGCATGCGCCACGACTCCCAGCTATTTTCTATTTTTGGTAGAGATAGGGTCTTGCTCTTGCTCAGGCTGGTCTCGAACTCCTGAGCTCAAACGATCTGCCTGCCTCGGCTTCCCAGAGTGCTAGGATTACAGGCGTGAGCCACTGCGCCTGTCCCCAAACTATTTTCATGATCATACTCAGATGTCACGCGCCCTGGCACTCCCATTTTCTCAAGAACGCACAAGTGAAGATTTCCAGAGCCCTGGCCCGCTCTGACAGTTCATGGAAGATGCGCCGGTGCACTCCTGTGCTGCAAAAATCTCCCATCTTAGCTTCTAATAATGGTAAATAACAATAGACGTAAACCACATGAACAAAAGCTAATTGGGATCTTCAGTAATTCTTATGAGTGTGAAGGAGTCTTTAAACAGTTTGAAAACTGCTAGATAGTATATTTAATTAAATCATGCATTCATAATATCAAGAACAGCTGGCATACAAAAGGCTTGGCAGCAAACCTAATTGACTTGTGGTAAATACAAAATCACCTGGAGGGCATTTTACCAAATAGCCAAAAGCCAGGAGAGCCAAGCCGGGCGTGCCCCGAGCATTAGTCAGATTGTTTAGGGGACGCAGACACAATTGTCCTCTGGAGAGGCTGGATAAAAGGCCACCAATGGTAAAAGTGATGAAAACAGTCATCACGGCGCCAGCAATTACTGACACATGGTGAGTGCCAGGCCCTGTGCTAAGGGCATCTACGTGTGTCTCATTTGACCCTTACCGCGATCTCGGGAGGTTTTATCTTTGTTCTGTTTCCAGCGTTATAAAGAAGGGAGAACTGAGGTTCGGAAGGGCCCACGCCTCCAGCTAGTGAGGAACAGAGTTGGCTCTTGATCTCGGTGATCTCCGGGGTCCGGGTCCTGACCTCAGCTTCTCCACTTGAGTCCCTAGAAAGGGTTTCCAAGGTGGCAGGTGTAGCTGTGTGGACTCAGTAACTTCCGGACAGAGTCTGGGGCTGGAGGCCTGGGGAGGCCCATGCAGGTGGTGAGGGCTGGGATGGTTGCAGCCGGGTAGAAGCTTCAGGGTCATTCCCTCCTGGAAGCAGAAGTGACAGGACAGCAGGGCCTCCTCCTGCCCTGCATCCCACTGTGCCCAGCCTTCCAGGGGCTGCTGGGACAGAACCTCAACCCCAGCCTACACGGCTCCCTTCCCTTCCCCCTTCCGTGTCCGCACCCCCTGGCCTCAGGCAGCTGGGCTGGGTGTGCTGCTGACCCGGGGGAGGAACCCCTGACTTGGGGGAGACTGAGCAGAGGGCAGTGGTCCCTGGACCCTTCCACCCCACAGAGCGAGGCGTTCCCGGGGCTGCCCCAGAGACAGCCAGTTCTGAGGTCAGCAAGGGGCCAGCAGCTCCTGCGCGCTGCGGGTTCGAGTCACGGTGGAGGAATGGGGCGTGGCCGCTCTCCGCCCCTGCGTCACTTCCAGACCCCGGAGGGCGGCTGGAGCGCACGGCTGTGGCCATGGTGACCGTTGGCTTACTCCCACCTCCACATGAGATAATCCAGAGAACTCCTGCCATGTTCTGCACTTTCAACACAATGGAATTCAGAAAAATTCCTAAGCCGAGCCAGCCCGCAATTCTAAAGGCAGAGACCCAGGCACTCTTCCTGTCCCCTCTCCCCTCCGGCTTCCTCTAAGCAAGTGCGTGCCCCCGCTAGGCTCCAAGTCCTCTGCCTCCTGCCTCTGCCCACCCCTACGCTTCCAGCTGGGTCAGCCTCTTACCCCACCCAAAGGCCAATTCCTAGTGCTACCCACCGCCTCCCCCATGACGGCTGCCTGGATTCCCCCATGCCCACCCTGAGACACCCAGCAGTGGAGCAATGTTCCTGAGACCGAGGCAGCAGGTGCCTGGCGACAGAACTGGACTGGGGGCCAGGGAAAGAGCCGGAAGACTTAGCCAAGCGATTTAACCTCTCCGAGCCTCAGTTTCCCCCACCTCTGAACGGGGTGGGAGTCTGGAGGATTTCAAGGGACGTTTTAGGATCTGCCTATCTCTTTACTGCCTTTGGAAAACCCGCCACTTTCCCCAAGCTGCTTAAATTCTTCCGGCGTTTTGTAGATGACGTGCGAGGAGAAGGGCTGTGCCCGGCCCCTTCCCACACCGCGGGGTTCGCGGACCCGCTCCCGGGGGCCGGGACGCACCAAAAGGCAGCCCTGCGCTGACCCCTTGTGGCCGCCGCGAGCACTGCATCTGGGAGGCCCCTTGCACCTGTCTTCTCTTCGGCGCCGCTGGCGGCTCACCTCTCACCTGGCTGGGAGCTGCGGAGGCCGAGGCCGGGTGACCCAGCAAGAGCGCGTCCGAGGGCGGGAGGACTAGGTCTCAGCTCGGCCAGTCAGGAGCGTGGTTCGGAAGGCGCCCAGAGGCGGGGAAGGGGCGGGTGTGGCAGCCCCCAGAGGTGCGCCCACCTGCTCCGTGGACCCCGGGCTTTTCCCACGGCCCAACAGCCGCACAAGCCAGGCACGATCAGGCGACAAGGAAAGGGACGCTGCGGAGCGCTCTCCTCTAAGCCCAGCTCCGTGGACGCTGGCCTGCCTCTGGTTCCAGGGCTCCATCCGTCTCTGGCCCAGAACACAGGGGCCGATGGGCAGAGCCCGGACACACTCCTCCCACCTTGCTTCCTACACAGTCCTTCCACCTTGGGACTATCTCCCCTTCCCAACCCTCTCCCTGGACCCCGACAAACACCCTGGTCCTGAGGCGACCCTCCTTTTGCCTTGCGCAGGGGCCTGAGACTGTGGGTGGTGGAGGAGGGCCCTGGGGGAGCCCGCGCCCGCCCCAGGGGCGCCTTGCTAGTGGGGGTATCAGCGATGAGGGAGCCTGGGGCAGGATGGAGGTCCTACGGGCAAACCCACCAGGGCCTCCTCCTTCCCATCCTTCCCCTGCCTCTGCCTTCTCCGTTTCTTCTCAGCACTGTCTCCTCCCTGACTCTCCCCTCTCTTTCGGGCAGAATGGCCCACCTGGCTCCAGGCCCCACCTCCGTGACCCTTGCCTCTGCGTCTTCTTAGTCCACCTAGGCAGGCTGTGCCCACCAATCCCGTCCCTAGATGGGGAGGGAGGGGCTCGGCAGGCCTGGGGGTTTCCCAGAGATCCCTGTGTTAGTTGAGCCCCTGTTTAGAGCCTCATTTAGACACACTGAGGTCTGGGATTTCCACGTTGGTACCAGGAATGAATCCTGCTTGGCCCTGGTCTAATGGGACAGACCTGACCTTCCCCTTCCCTGTCCTATTTGCCTTTGAGTCCTTTCTGCTCTCTCCTCTCTTTTCTTCCCTTTCTCCCTCCTCCCCCTCTTGCCGTCAACAGCAGGGAGAGATGTGCTGTGCTGTGCTGTGCTGGGTTTGGGTTTGGGGTTCCCAAGGGCAGAGTGTCTGGAGAAGAAACTGCTACAATGTAGGCCTAGGCGTGTCCACAGTCTCAGTGATGAGCCAAACTCAGTGTCACCCAGATAAGTCCCCAGGCCACACACTGCCAGGACAGTGAAAGGAACTCTAACCATCAGCTTACTCCAGTTTACTAGCATTTCCCGAAAGACATTTCTGGAAGATCCTCAGCTCCACTTCCTAACTGCTCCCTTCCCCCCTCCCTCAAGCCCATGCTCACATCACAGCGGCTCCTGCAGGTCTGCCTCACCAACTGGTGGCTGTCCCTTCTGGGACATGGGGTCTTCTCTGCCCACACATTAGAAGAGAGAACCACCACTGCCTTGGCTGAGAAGTGACCCACGTAAGCCCACCCACATTTCAGTGGCCAGAACTAGATGCATGGCCTTGTCCAGCTGCAACACGGGCAGTCTACCTGGTGCCTGGATGGAGAACCGCTCTTGGGGAGCGCTTGCAACACCCAGAACTCCTCCTGGAGTCCACCAGGACAAAATATGCGATCATTTCGATAGGCGAAGAAAATACTTTCAATAAAATGTGACATCTCTTCCTGATAAAAACTCTCAACACATTAGCTATAGAAGGAACATACCTCAACACAGTAAAGACCATATATGACAAACCCACAGCTAACACCATACGGAATGAGGAAAAGTTGAAAGCTTTTCCTTTAGAATCTGGAACAAAACAAGGATGCCCACTGTCACCGCTTTTATTCAATGTAGTACTGGAAATCCTAGCCAAAGCAATTAGGCAAGAGAAAGACAGAAAGGGCATTCAAATTGGAAAGAAAGAGGTCAAATTATCCCTGTTGCAGGCAACATGATCTTATATATAGAAAACCCTAAAGATTCCATCAAAAAACAGTTAGAACTAATAAACAAATTCAGTAAAGTTGCAGGATATAAAAATCAGTAGTATTTTTATATACCCATAGTGAACTATCTGAAAAAGAAAGAAAGAAAGCAATCCCATTTACAATAGCTAGAAAAGAATACATAAGAATAAATTTAACCAAGGAGGTGAAAGATCTCTACAATGAAAACTACAAAACACTGAAGAAAGAAATTGAAGACACAAATAAATGGAAAGATATTCCATATTCATGGATCGGAAGAATTACTGTTGTTAAAATGTCCTACAGTACCCAAAACAATCTACAGTTTCAATGTAATCCCTACTGAAAAACCAATGACATTCTTCACAGAAATAGGAAAAACAATCCTAAATTTTGTATGGAACCATAAAAGGTTTTGAATAGCAAAACAATCTTGAGTAAAAAGAACAAAACCAGAGATATTACTCTACCTGACTTCAAAATATACCACAAGAGTGACCCAAACAGCATGATATTAGCGTAAAAACAGATACACGGATCAACAGAACAGAATAGAGAACACAGAAATAAATCCACACATCTACGGGTAACTGATTTTTGACAAAGGCACCAAGAATACAGATTGGGGAAAGGACAGTTTCTTCAACAAATGGTGTTCACCAAATCTTTCTAGTTGTCTAAACTACCAATTCTGCTATTTAAACTATTAAGTCTTTAAACGACTTTTTGGGGGCGTTTTCAGTCTCAGAATTACAATTTGGTTTATGTTCAAGCCTGGCTTTTTTTAAAATAGAAACTCGTTCTTTCAATATGAATTTTATTCTTTATACATTTAATCATTTTAAACATATTTCGTTTATAATTTGATTTGGACTATTCTGTTATCACAAGTGCCTGGGAGATCTAATTATCCTGTTTATTGTATCTGCTGACTTTCCCTTATTGTGACTTGTTTCCTTGTGTAGTTTGTGATTTTTAACAGATTATTGGGAGTTTTTCTCCAGCCAGTGTTGCTGTTGTTTATTTCTGTGGGAGTCTCACGTGCCCAGGGATCGAAGGCATCTCTAGCAAGGATTTCTTTGTTTTAGCCATGAAGCCACGAGATCACCCTTCTGAAACTAAATTTTACAATAATTATTTTGGTTTGGGATTTCCTTACTTTACAAGAAATAAAATTAAAATTTACATCTGATGGGGGTGGACTGGATTTGGGATTTCCATTTTTTTTTTTTTTTTTTGAGACAGGGTCTTACTCTGTTGCTTGGGCTAGAGTGCAAGGGCACCATCATAGATTGCTGCAACCTCAAACACCTGTGCTAAAGGGAGCCTCCTGCCTCAGCCCTCAGCCTCCCAAGGAGTTGGGACTATAGGTGCTCACCACCAGGCCAAGCTAATTTTTTAATTTTTTTTTTTTTGGAGAGATGGGGTCTCATTCTGTGCTCAAGCTCGTCTTAAACTCCTGGCCTCAAGTGATCCTCCTACTTTGGCCTCCCAAAGTGCTGGGGTTACAGGAGTGAAGGTTTTTCATTTCTAATGGGAGATTTTTTCCTATCACCCATCACCTTTTCTGTGCAAAGTTAGGCTTTGTTCCAGAGACTTCTCTTGTTTTTTCCTAGTCCCTCTTATAAGAAGGGGACAGTCTTCTAGGATCCGACTTTGTCAGAGTTCTCAGTTTACCTCTGCCTCGTGTAGGTCAAAGCCATATTTCCTTTCTCCTATGGGCATAAAAGCCCAGTCCCCAGCCCTGGACACATTCATGTTTGATACTTCCCTGGGCTTCTGGGGTGCTGGCTCATGCATTATCCTTCCGGCTGTAGTTTCTACTTTATTTCTGGCTCAAGAAGTGCTTCTTTGTCTTCCTTAAAGCTTGCCTATGCATTACAAAGAAACTGACGTATATTTGGGGGCAGAGGTAGCTGGCAGAGCAGAGAAGGTGATTTCCTAGTTAACTTTTGTTATTAATTCCTAGGTTAATTTCACAGTGGTAAAAGTAGGACTTACTCTGAATGATTTAAATCCCCTGAAATTTGTTGAGGCTTACTTTATGACCAAGCAAATGGTTCATTTTCTTAAATATTATGTGTGTATTTAAAAAGAATGTATATTCTGTCACTGTTGGATAGAGTGTTAATTAGGTAAAGCTAATTGTGTTATTCAGATCTACAGACATCGATTTTCTATCTGCTTTTCTATCACGTGGTGAGAGCAGTGTGCTAATGCCTCCCGATATTGTTGTGAATTTGTCTCTTTTTCCTTTCAGTTCTGCCCATTTTTGCCTTGAGGATGCAGTGACCCTTTATCGTTGCAAAACATCCACTTGATCTCTAGCAACGCTTCTCCCTCTCAAGTATACTTTGTTTGATGCTAACGCAGTGAAGCCAGCTTTCTTTGGTGTTTATTTGGCATAGCTTTTTTCCAACTTTTACTTTTATCCTTTTTTGCCCTTCCTCGAGATGGATCTCTTTTAGCCAGCATATAACTGAGTTTTTTCCTTTAAATATCTGATCTGACCATTTTAGTCTTACTTGGAGTAGTCTATTTATATTTAACATAATTATTAATATATTTGGATTAACAGGCACCATTTTACTATTTGTGTTGTGCTTGTTTTATTTGCTTTTCCATGCCTTTGGTTTTTTTGGCCTTCTTTTGGATTAATAGTTTTATGATTCTATTTTCCCTGTATAAAATTGGCACTCGAACATTCTTTTGTGTTTTAGTAATTACCCTGAATATTACAGCATGTGCCTCTTATTACTGTGCAATATAATTTAGGACTTTTATTTCTTCCACACAACGCTAAGGCCTGAGAACACTTTGTTGTTGTTTAAATTAAAATTTAAAAAGCAACGTGTAGCTAGTGGCTCAGTGTGGGTAGTGCAGTTCCGGAATCCTCCAGTGAGAGACGGCACCGTAGTGATGGTGGAAGAGGCCACAGTTGAGATCTATTTGGGACGCAGACCCCAGAGGTTGTGCTGACGATGGGACTTAGGTGTCAGGGAAAGAGGACAGGAAGTGGTGCCCCATTTGGGCCTGAGTCGCAGAGACAGGGCAGGCTCAGAGGGCATTTCTGTCTCAGCTGCACGCGTGCGGAGCGCAGGAGAGGTCTGGTCTGCGGGGAGAATGGGCAACAACTGCAGGTAGATGCATTTTAACCCTCAGCAGTGGATAAACCACCGAGGGAGAAAGTGTACCTGGAGTGGAGGAGCACCTGTGGAGTCACCAAGGCACGGCCAGAGGTGACCGGATGATGTTTGCTATTATTTGGTGAACGGGGGCTGGATTCCCAAATTAAGTCCAGTTATAGAAATATCCGTTTTGCCACCTGCATAGTGGCCTGTGACATTCATTCTTGCTGTAGACACTGGCCCACGGGGGTGTGAGCCCACGGTCCTGGCCAAGGGAAAGCAAAGTTGCACTTTCTGCTGCAGATGCTCCGATAGGAGCTGGACGACTGGCCGGAGGCTGGGATTTCATGGTGGTTAAGTTTGGGTCGTTAAAAGGTGCAAATCGGCTGGACTCTGATCCTCTATAACTATCCCGTGGGAGCAGAGAGTATGTTTGTAGTCACTGCTAAAGACCTTTGAAAAATACCTGGTGTGACTCAATGAAACTAGCAGAGGGGAAATCTCATTTCTCCATGAAACGAACAATAGACTGTCCCTAATTGCCC
The DNA here is from genome assembly GCA_963575035.1 of Avahi laniger. Taxonomy (NCBI): domain Eukaryota; kingdom Metazoa; phylum Chordata; class Mammalia; order Primates; family Indriidae; genus Avahi; species Avahi laniger. The sequence continues at coordinate 65,623 of CAUYSK010086391.1, read as the reverse complement.
AGTGTTTCGTGGAAGTCCCCAGTCAAACGATTTAGGCACTGAAGGTCTCGAGTGTCAAATTCCAAACTCGCCTTTGCCTCTGGCACCTGAGCCACCCTGCATCAAACGTTCCCTGTTAACCACCTGCTTGCAGGCAGGAAAGGGGAGCTAATTTCTAAAGTAGAACAACACTCCTATTTTCCACGTGAACTCTTGTGGACCCCAACAGACTGGGCTGGGGGTGACCTGGAGTCCAACGCTTTTACCCCTGACCCTGAACACTCTTCTCCCTGCCCCCAGCTGTGACAAAAATACGCACACACACATTTTGTACATTCATGCGGTGACTTCATTGACAGGCTTCATTAAGGCTCTTGGTTCAATACGCGGTTAGAATGAATGGCAAATGTACAAGCCGCGCCTCCCACTGACGCTGTGGATCGCCACGCCCAGTGTAGGAGCGTGGGCGTAAAGGAGGCATCTGAGAACCCGACAAAGACCACCTTTGCTGCGGAGGCTGACTCGGTTTCCTGTTCCCTGGCAGGGCCAGCAGAGGGCAGCCCGGACCTGGGAATGTGCTGGAGATGGCTCCGTCCACCTGGGACTTGGAGCTTCCTGGGAGGAGCCCCAAGGGCTCCTGAGTGCTGACCGCTCCCCACTGACCGCTGCCAGGGCCCAGTTTTCTCCTATCAGTGAGAAAATCTCTGGAATTCTCCAAGTCCTCCAGGTCCCTCTTCCCTTCCTACAAGACCCTGTCCCGTTCTAGTAACTGGTCCTGGCCGACCTGTCTTTTAGGGCCTGGGGATCTGGGGGCTCTGGCTGGGGGTGCAGGGGGGAGTCTCGTGAGAGGCGTCTAAGGCCAGCTCACTTGGTCACTGCAGTACCTGGGGCTCTTAACCAGCGCCAGGCCTGCTGGCCCACCTGGCAGCCCTGCCACCCACCTCTGCTCCAGCCCCTTGTCCTACGGAGACGGCTGGCCTCAACTCCTGGGTCTGCCATTTAGTAGCAATGTGACTTTGGTTTCTCCACACCTCAGTTTTGCTATCTGCAGAATGGGACTGGATGAGTTAATACCTGAGATGCACTTAGAAGAAGGCCTAACACATACATAATCTGGAAGGTATGTATAGAGATAAATCTATGAAATTTTTTAAAACTGCGGAACACTCTTTTTTTCCATTTTAAATTTCAGTGGCCGTGGATCTGCTGAGGTGGGGAGGGAGCCATTGGGGCCTGGGCTGACCCACTCCCCAGTCAGAAACCAGCTGTGATGGCTTTGTCAGCCCAGGGGCAGAGCGGGCAACACTCGGCCCCTCCCGGATCGACGGCTTCTCCGTGCAGCACGTTATGCTGCATTTTCTTTGAAGGAGGTTTTAAACTGTGAAACTCTGGTCCCAAAAGTGCTGTGGAAGGAGAGAGGATTGAGTTTTCTTGTTGTTTCTTTTAAGTGCTTAGAGATTGAGTTTCAGTCCCAGACTTTGGAAAAGTAAGGAAACCCTGAAATTATATACAGGTCTGGATCATTCCAGAATCCCCCAGTGATATGCAAGCCTGTTGAGAGCTCCCAGGGGCCATGAAGCCTCCCTCACGGCCGTCCCTGGTGGCTGGGCACAGGCAGTGGGCACTCCGCCCGGGCATGGGGGGAGAGAGGGAGACTGAGGTCCAGAGGCAGACACGCTGTCCTCTGTTTGGGTTGCAGCACAGGAAACCGGACCCTGAGCCCCTTCGCGCACAAGGCTCCTTTGTCGGGCACAATCGCCCGGCCAGGGCTTGCTCCCGGGGTCCCGCGCAGGTCGCCCACCCCACTCCACCCATGCGAGGCAGGCCGTTCGTTTCAACAAAAACCCCTGGAAGCAGCTCATGTTTCCCTCTCTGCTTAAGCAGCAAGGGCTGGCCTCTGCTGCATCTGACCATATTTCATTTTATTCTGGAATGGTCCTAGGGTGTGTGCACTGTGTGAATTCCAGGGCAAACTCTTTTTGTTTTCATCATCCCCATTCTGTTTGGTTTCCTTTGACTTATATAATCAGTTGAAATATTAATTACAAAAAGATGGCTGGGCACACAGAGCTGGAGGAGATCTGGTCTATCCATCAACAGAGGAGGAAACGGGCCCAGAGCAGGAGAGACGTGCCCTGCTGGCCAGGCCCTGGCAGGGCCTCTGAGCCCATCCTGGATCCTTGCTTCTAGGGCTTTCTTTGGTCTCGTTGCTGACTTGCATTTCTGATGCTGATTTCCCTGCAAGTGGCAAAGCCCTAAAATGACCCGTGGACTCAGGAAGTGTCTGAATAGTGTGGAAGCCCGACGGGAGCTTGGACCTTCTTGGAAAGAAAGCTGGAGCAGTGAGAAGCCACCAGTTGGCTGTGGGTGTGGGGCGTAGGGAGGGAGCAGATTCCTCCCTTCCCTGCTTGGATCATTCACCGGGCATGAACCCGAGGATCCCTGACCTCCTGGGGTGATAGTGACACCAAGACTCTATCACTGTAGGGGCTGCCTTCAGATTAGGAAGCGAAAGGGCGCTAATAGCGGGGAGGCTTGCAGGAGCCTGACAGCTGTAGGAGACATGTCGCTGGGGTCCGTGCAGGTGCTGAGGCCTGGGGGTCCTTGGGCAGATAGATCACACTTGTCTCCTCCTCTCCAAACACAGGGGGATAATGCTAAAACTCAATGCACAGGCTTGTGATGCTAAAATGAAGTCTGCGAGAGTGCCTTACACCAGCAGAGGGTGCTGAGGGGACTGTGGTCTGCTCTGAGCAGTGGCAGTGGTGCAGGCTGGCGGGGGGCGGGGGGCGCCTGCTGCCTGAGGATGGGAGAGACCAGAGTGGCCCTGCAGATGTCGTAGGGGAGTCTGAGAGCTGGAGCCATGTCTCCCTACGAACTTGCTGGGTGACTTTGGGCAAAACTTGATCTTCTGGGACTCTGCCTCGTCCTCCCACGCAACTCTTGCCCACCTGTCGGTGTGAGTGAGGAACAGAGGTCGTGTGCACTGTGCACAGTGAGCCACCTGCCTTCTTCTGCCGGTCCACCCGGGGGAGAGCTGCCTCCAGGTGGGGAGAGGGTGGAGCCCCTTGCCGGTGTGAGCCACAGGGGGACTGAGAAGGCCCTTCCAGCTCTTGATTCACGTTTCCCTGGAAACCTGCTCCTGATGGAGAGCCTGGCCACCCCAGGCCCCGCCTCCAGGGCTGGGGGTTTCCTGGCGGAAGCAGAACCACCTGGGTGGGCCTGCCCTTTCCCTAAACCCTGAGTATCTCAATGGGTTTCCTGACCGGGGCTCTTCAGGGTTGGCTGGGAACAGAATCCAGGGTTCTGAGCACAGAAGTGTCCAGATCCCGGGTGAGCTGGCGCCTGGCCCCTCTGATGTGCAAGGAGAACAGACCCTCCACGGTGCTGAGGCTGTTTACTGGGAGCACGAGGAACCGTGTGCCAGGTGTGGGCAGAAGCCTATACACACCCAGGGTCTTTCCTAAGGTCAACATTAATCTGAGCAATGCAGCCCGGGAGGCCCGACATGGACCTGGAACCTGCAGTTCCCCGGACCCTGTGGCTCCCAGCATTTCCTTCCGTCTGTTCAGACCAGGCCACGAAGGCCAGAATCCCTGACCTGGGGACGACTGGGCTTCCTAAAATAGCCATGGCCCAGGTGCCTGTGATCCTCCCAGGCAGCAGAAGGAGCCCTGAGGTCGGAGGCCTGGGATGCATCCGGCTCCAAAATGGAGCTGCCCCACTGGACCACGCCTCGGAGCCTGGCTCTGAGCTGCGAGTTGGCGGTGGCAGCGCCAGGGCTCCAAACCCAGCTCGGTGTGCGCTTCTTCTCCTTTCCTCTGGCCTCCTGCCCCTCCCTCCTCTTCCTTTTCCTCCCCATCTCTCTAAGTCCGTGCCCACCAGTCTCCAGGGAGGGGGTCGTGTGCCTGTGAGGGTTTCAGGGCATAGTATCTCTGAGGTTGACTTTGGGGCTCCCGTGACTTTTCCAAATTTAGAAAGCAAATGTGTAGGGGGAGGAAGGAGGAGCTGCCAGAGGGCACGGGCTGGTGTCTCTCACTGTCTCTGGTGGAAATCAAGGAAGAAGAGTTCTAGTCTGAGCCCCAGTTTGAGCCCTTCCCCCCAGGGCTGCAGTTTCTCACCTGTGATCATTAGTCAAAGTCGCTGCAAAGTTCCTCCACCGCAAAGGGCTTTGGTTTGGGGCGAGTCAGAGCTGCCCAGCTTCTTGGGGGTTGGATGACGTCAGAGGAGCGGAGGTGTCCCAGGTCAGGGCCTCACCCTTCCCGCTGCAGCTGCTGCCCACCAGGGGAGCTGCAGGCGCGTGTTCATTATTGCTTCGCGTACACGTTTGCATTTGAAAACAGGATTCTGAGGCTCTAAATCATTTGAAAATCTTTGGATCCTGTGTTCAGAGGATTCTCCTGGCTCTAACATTTGATGATTCTGCAAGAAACTCTTGTGCTGGGGTGACCAACTGCCCCGGGTTGCCCAGGACTGAGGAGTTCTGGATGTGGGACTTTTGGTGCTAAAACCGGCAATGTCCTAGCGAAGCCAGGCCAGTTGGTCACCCTCTCACATTCTCACTTGAGTGGCTTATATTTGGAACCATGCTTGAGTGGGGAGGGGAAAGACACACCATTTCGAAAGCCCCCTCCAGGCCTGTGTACCAAGAAAAGTGGGCTCGGTAACCTGTTCCAACAGAAACACTGGGGCGGGGGCAAGCTCGTCCCCACATGTTTTGAAAAAGCAGTGTTTAACTTCCAAAGCACAGAGCACCAGTCCCCAGGCAGGACAGGAAGCCGGTGGGGCCCGGGCTGGTGCCACTGATGGCAGCTGAGGGAAAAGAGGAGTTTTAAAGAGGAGAAGAATTTCACGCTGAATCTCTTAATCTGTTTTACAGACTCATAAAATCTTAATATAGCCCCGAGACTGTCATGTTTACAGACAGCACAGCAAAGGCAGCGGCTTGGAGTGTGACCAGAGAGCTTGCAGAACAAATGCACCAGGGAGAGGCTTGGATGAAAATAATCAAGCGACCTCCCAGCAGGGGAGGGCAGGGCGGCCGGGCCCCCAGCCTGGTTCTCCCCCACGTGCAGGAGGCCGAGCTGCACTCTAGTCTGAAGCTGCAGTTAACCTGCTCGTATCTAAGAGGCCCAAGTCCTCCTGGGGGAGGAGAATGGAGCCTGGGCCTGGTTAAGAGCCCCCTCCTCCGGGAGCAGTGTACTCTTTCTCCTGGAGGGTGGAAAGCAGTCACTTCTACGATGGTGTGTGACGTAGGTGTCAGCTCTAGCCCAGTGGGCACACTTGTGATGGATTTGAGAACTGCTGCAGGTCGCTGAGAAGCCAGTGGGGCTAAGCGGGTTGCAGGCACTCAGAGGACAGGCGGTTCCCGGGGGGCTTCCTTGGGAGGGACCCAGGCTGGGCTCCAAACCATCTGGAAGGGCGGAGGGCTTTGGGGCGGGGAATGGCAGGAGCAAAGGCAGGGAGGCCGATGGGCACAGCCCCAGCGCGGGCAGCAGAGGCAGGCCCTGGAGAGGGCAGGTCTTGGGGAAGGGTGTGGAAGCCTCGTCCTGGCTTGGGAGAGGAGAAGAGATACAGCCAAAGAACAAAACGCTCGTCGCTGTCGCTGTAGAGGAGCTCACAGGCTAGACCGCCTGGGAGAGACCAGCTTGGAAACAAAGGAAGGTGCTGAGTGGCCCCTGTCGGTGTCCAAGGCTGGCCTGAGCCTCGGAGGCCCAACGTTGACACAGGGCTGGAGTGAGCCCTCCGAAGGGGAAGGGCGGAACTCTCTAATCTCTTGCTTTTCTCGGTGTCCTCCCGCCAACCCAGGAAGCCGGGAATCGGCAGTGCCTATGTGTTAACATAACAGCTTTTTAATTTTTTCCTGTTATGTACTTTAAAGAAGTAATTTCCAAACATTGGTCTAGGTGGAAAAAATGAGGAAAGAATCAGGTTTTCCCTGGTCTAAGACAAAATGTGAAAAACAAAGAAAATGTAATGAGTTTTTCTCAAAGCTGAGTGTATTTAATTTAAAGAAGTAATCGTTACACAGACATTATGCTGTTCTATATTTTTTGCTGTTGAAAATGGCTTTTTATAATGGAATCATGGTCCCTGAATTAACTTAAAAATAAAAGGACTGCTTCCTGAAATGCTAAAGGCTGGGAACCACCGTTTAGATCACTGATTGTCTCGCTGTCCAGGATCTATGTCCATGTAACTTGGAACTTTGACAGATGGACATGAGGCGTGGAGCAGACAGAAGAGGCTGGACGGCAGGAAACCCGGGGCTTAGCCGGTTACGCTGTGGACCGCAGCAGCCCCAACGGCAGACAAGGCCTTCCGGCAAACCCCGCAGCCTCCCCTCCCGCCTCTCTGGCTCTGTTCCCATATCAAAATAGAATAACCTCAAGTTTTTACTATTTTTATACTCTTTTCCCCCCTTAACTTTGAAGATGTTTTGGTTCTTTTTAAATTGCTTGAATTTTTAAAAAATTGATTCATAACATGTATACATCTTTATGGGGTACATGTGATATTTTGTTGCACACATGGAACACGTAATGATCAAGGCAGAGTGTTCAGGGCATCCGCCACCTCCCGTATTTATCATTTCTGTACGTTGGGAATATTTCGGGTGCTCTCTTCTAGCTGTTTTGAAACGTACAATGTTGTTGTCAACTATAGTCACCCTGCTGCCCTGTCGGACGTTGGAACTTATTCCTTCTCTCCAGCTGTGTGTTTACACCACTCACCCACCTCTCTTTATCTACCCTCAACACACTTCTGGCCTCTGGTATCTGTCACTGAGTTTGTTTTTAATAAGCATGATTTTTTTAAACAATAACAACAAAAAAGTCATTATTCTTAAAACATTTCTTTTTGAGTTTTCTCCTTTCTATCTGGTTAGCTGAGAGAGAGAGAGAGAGAGAGAGAGAGAGAGAGAGAGAGAGAGAGAGAGAAGGAGGAGGAGGAGGAGGAGGAGAATGAGGAGGAATTTCCAGCCTTTGAAAGGCGTCTCTCCTGGTTCATCCTCCCCAGGACGAAGGAGCAGCTGAGGGCTGCACAGCGCAGTCTGTGCAGGGTGGTGGGGGGCCTCCTGCTTCCTGCTGAGGGGCTCTGTGGGCACCCAGCTCTTGCAGAAAGGGTTGACCGCGGACCAGGACTCTGTGCTTGGAGCCATGACTTGCTTTGTGGGGTTGGCTGTGGCTGTCGGGGCATCGCGGCCTCTGTCGCAGGGGAGCCCTGTGGCCAGCACTTAGGTGTGCACAGGAGGAAGGGTGTCTGGGCCCTCAGAGCCCACATGGCTCGCATTGAACCCTGGGGGGCAACAAAGAAGATGATCGTCCAAAGACCCTCTGGGGGAGATGGTTCAGGGCTGCCTGGCGGGCAGGAGCCAAATGGAGCCAGCTGGGCCAGCGCCAGAAGGAAGACGGGCCCAAGGCAAGCCAGGACCAAGCTGTGGAGGACCCAGCTGCAGGCCAGACGCTGAATGTGGGGCTTGGCACATAGTAGGGGCTCCGTAAGAATTAGCTGCCGCTGCCCTGCTGCTGGGCCCTAGAGAGCCACCCTGCCCCCCAAGGTCAGTCTCTTCCACAAGAGGGAGCGGTGAACCAGGCGCTCTCAAGACCCATTATAGCCCAGGAAACTGAGTCTTTGGGGTAAGTAACCACTTAGCACATATAATTCATAAACTGTCATGATAGAGGCTTATTCAGACACTCTTCAAGTTCCTGCATGGTGTCGTCTCATTTAATTCCTGCATCCTTGTTCCCATTTCATAGATAAGAGAATTGAGGCTAGAGAGGTCAAGTCACCTGCCCAGCAGTAAACAGCAAAGACACTTGAACCTGGGAGTTTCTCACTCCACATCCCTTACACCAGTCTATTCGTCTACTGACTCGTGGCATATTTAAATATCAAGTTTTTCCCTCTCCAGCTGGTGAGTAATCCAACACCAAGAGGGAAGAACCGGTGGTGGATTCACTCGGAAAGGAGGCGGCGGGGAGGGAGGGAGCATGTAACAAGGACCCGGTTTGGGACAAGATCAGACAGAGCCCTTTCCCCTCACTGGAGAGAGATTTGGCAAGTCCTCCCTTCTTCCTAACGGAGTCCTGCAGGGGCTGATGCATCAGGACGCCGGTGCAGGCCCATGTCACTCTGCCTGCGCGTGTGTTTTCTCTGGGTCTGTCTGCGTTTAATATACATCACAAAATGCCTCCGTTGTGGTCTGTTTCTCATTTCCAGAAAAAAACAAGCCCAGGATTTAGAAACCCAGTGTGGAACAAAAAGCTTTTAACTCAGCAATGTCATTTTTAAAAAACCAAAAAACCAAGAGCCTGGCTTTGTCAAGCATGGGGCCATCACATGGTCCCGGCCACTTCTCTGTGGCGCAGTTCCCCACCCGCACCCCTGCGCTGCCCCGGTTGTCACGGCCCACCCCACGTGGCCTTCCCAGCCTGAGCTGTCAAGTGAGTATTTGCTGTGTGGACACAGAGGGAAGAGCTCTCCCTTTAGAGAGAATCCAATTATCTGACCTTTTATAGCAAAGGCCCATCTGGAGGATTCTAATCTTTCTCGCAGAACGAGAGGTTCCGGCGGCCGACTGTGCGCGCTCCTCTCCGTGATTGTGCAGCTTCATTGTCACTCGCAGGTAAACAAGGAAGCTCGCTCTGAGACGGTCACTGCGGTGCCCACGGGCCAAGCGCCTTGTGGTCTTAGGAGAGGACACTGTGTCCCCGGCCGAGCGGGGCTCTGGCCTGGCTTTCAGGGGACAAAAGAACACTCTTAGCCTCAGTTCTTTTGGCCCCGTGAATATTGCTTTATAAAGATCTGCTGGGTCAGACCCTGGGCCTGTGCCACTTCCCACGGGCCAGTGGTGCTGTTTGCGTCGGGCCTGCCATGTTGCCCCTGCCACCCAGGCCCCTCCAGACACTTGTCACAGGCAGAAGTGGCCCATGTCTTGTTGTCTGCTGGGCCCTGGGGTGAGCAGGGCATGGTGGCTGTGGCCCAGGAAAGGCCTGGCCGAGACGAGAGATGCAGAGCTGGAGAGGGAGGGGACAGGCACGGTGCATGTTCTCAACAGTGATCTGCCGTCTTTCAGTTTTCCCAGGCTGACCTGGCTCTTAGTCTGTCTGCCTCAGGGCTCTGGTCCTGGCCTCAGTTTCCCTCTGGCTCCCCTCAGTGTTTCCCTCATGGCCTCCCTTCTGCCTGAGCTGCAGCCATCTGTGCCTCTGCTTCCAGCCCCACCCCTCCGCCAGGACAGTGGGAGCCTCACCTCACATCCTCAGGGAGCTCCCGGGACAGTGGAAGTACAGGTGATCCATGCTCTGGTGTGGATGCTAGAGCAACAGCAGCAGCACGGTGCTGAGGAGCATGGGTGAGGGCCAGGGCCACCTCCCAGAGGACGCGATGCCACGTTGAGCTGCGGAGGATGAATGGGAACTACCTGGGCGCAGAAGGGAAGTGGGAGGAGTTCCTGGCAGAAGGAACACAGCCACAAGGATTAAGGATTCTGAGCATCTGGACAGAAAGTGCCTGTCAAAGACAGTGACAGGTAAGGCCAGAGAGATTTGGGGACCCAAGGACCTTGAAGGTTTCTCTGTGTCACATTCAGGGGTTTGGAGTACAGATGTGCCTAGGAGCAGCCCCCTAAACTTGTGCAGTGTACAATCTGGAAAACTGAACAGGTGCCCCTGCTCCGCTAAGGGAAATGAGCTTTATCTTGAGGCAGTGGGCATCCTTCGAAGCGTTTTAAGCAGAAGAATGACATGGTTATAAATATGGATTAAAAAGATCCCGCTGGCTGCAGAGAGTGGGCTGGAGGACGAAAGCGTGGAGGCAGGCAAGCAGCCAGGAGGAAGCCGTGGGGATGTAGCTGAGGCCTGACGGGCTGCTGCAGGTGTGTTGGGAGGACGGGGGAGGCGTGCCGTACAGGGAGTGGGTGGACTCTGGAGGGTTTGGACAGCGACACCAACAGAGGCAGTGCAAAGAATAAAGAAAATGCACAGGCCCTTGTAAACCCCTTCCGTGAATAACAGCGGGGCTTGTAAAATTAGCTTCCGTTTGTCGTTGCTTACGCCCAGGAACTTTCCCAGGATTTGTTTCCTCCACAGTTTCAATGGTGCTTGGAAAATTACTTTGCTTGTTGCATTTCTTTGTGTTGGTATCTCTCCCATGCTAATACTCAACATATTTTCTCTTTTATGACGCAAAGAGATGTTCCTGTCTCCCAACGCCCATGTGTCACCTTGGTTCTGGAAAACCTGAATGCTGGAGATGAGAAATGGTTCGTGTGCCCAGTGTGCTCAGGACTTGAGTGCCTGAGCCCCTCCCCTCCCGCAGTGCATGCAGGGGGCTCAGTGGTCTCAGCTCTGCCCGGCACCTCCAGCAGAGTTTGGTAGGATCTGGTCCTGTGAGCTTCCCACCTGAGCTCAGCCCTGCACCCGCAACACCCGCAAGGACAAGCCCCTCCCCTCCTCTCTCTCTGCCAAGGCTGCCCCAAAACCAGTCCCTCCTGCTTGGTCATCTATTGACAATTATGCAATAACTGTAACTATTATGCAGAGAAGAATTTGGAATCCCCAAGGGCAACTCAAGAGGAAGGGGTGAGGCAGAGGGAGAAAGCATGGAGGGGAAGAGAGGACCCAGTGAGACGTGGGGAAGATGGAAAAGCTCGTGGCCACGAAACACAATTCTAGGTGCGGTGTGGCCAAAGAACCGCAAGGCCATCCCAGTGGAAGTCTGCGTGGTTGCCATGGAGCTGCCTAGGGACTGGTGTGGGCCGGCTGCGTCAACGACAGATTCAAACAAGTCATGCTCAACACAGGGCAATGCACTTCTCGCTCTCGGCATAGGCCTGGGGTCGGCTCGCCTCCACGTAGTCACTCGGGGACCCAGGATCCTTCCTCCCGTCTCCACCATGGTCTGAGCAGCGCGATGGGAAGAGCCTGGAGCGTGGCACCTGGAAAGTTTTCCTGAATGAGGCCTGGGAGTGGCTCTCTCGCTGCTTCTCCTCTGTAAACAACCGTGCTGAGGTATGGCTTACGTATTGTGAGTTTACCCATTTCAGGTGTACAATCTAATGTTTTCCGGTAACTTTACCTTGCGTTGTGACCACCACCGTAAGTCAGTCCCAGGGCTTTTTCATGCCCGGTGAGATGCCTTGTGTCTCTTTCCTGTTAATCCCTGTTCCTCTCCCAGGCAGCTGCTGCTCTACCTCCATCTCTAGGATCCACCTGCTTGGGACACCTCATTCAGGTGCAGTCACACAGCATGTGGCCTCTTGTGTCTGCTTTCCTTCACTTAGCGTGACGTTTCTGTGGTCCATCCTGATGGTGGGCGTCGGTAATTCGTTCCTTTTTATCACTGGGCATGTTCCATTGTGTGGACGGCTGGTGGCACCTCCCTTCTCCCCTTCCCTTGTCCAGAACGTAAGGCGAATCCCGACTGCTTGGGAAGCCGGGAAGTGTCACCTGTGTGCCCGGAGGAATGCAGCCTGCTCCCGCCCTGTCTCCATCGATCCAGTGAAAATCTATAAAGACACAAATTCCACGCATGCATGGTGTGTGTGTGTAGGAACTGCAGAGTCCAGGTCTGAGTTGGCTCAATGAGCAACGGGAGTATGTGGGGAGCAAACCATAAATTGAGGATCAGTGGTGACCACAAGGACATTCATGTAAGTCCTCACCTGCTCTCCCAGAACTATGGACTTCTACAGGCCATAGAAGAAGGGTCAATGCAGGGCCAGGCGTGGTGGCTCACGCCTGTAATCTTAGTACTCTGGGAGGCCAAGATGGGTGGATCGTTTGAGCTCAGGAGTTCAAGACCAGCCTGAGCAAGAACGAGACCCTGTCTCTACTAAAAAGATAGAAAGAAATTAGCTGGACAACTAAAAAAAAAAATATCTATATATCTATATATCTATATATCTATATATATATATATAGAGAGAGAGAGAGAGAGAGAGAGAAATTAGCGGGCATGGTGGTGCAAGCCTGTAGTCCCAGCTACTCGGGAGACTGAGGCAGGAGGATCGCTTGAGCCCAGGAGTTCGAGGTTGTTGTGAGCTAGGATGACTTGATGGCACTCTAGCCCAGGCAACAGAGTGAGACTCTGTCTCAAAAAAAAAAAAAGAACTTATCAGTGTATTTAGGGCCCACCCTAATCCAGGATGATATTATCTTATGATCCCTACCTCAATTACATCTGCAAAGACTTTTATTCCATGTAAGGTCACATTCCAAGGTTCTCGGTGGAAATATTTTTGGGAGGCCACAATTCAACACACTATAGTGTTGAATAAGTATCTGGGGAATAAATGAATGGTCAACGTTCATTCAACAATTAAAGAATTATACATTCATAGTACATGAAAGTAACCTATATTTAAAAGTATACCAAAATATAAATGCAGATCAAACATACATATAGCATAGGAAACCCAATGGATGCTCAAAGAACATTTAGATAGTTGTCTTAGAGAGTATCACCATGTTATTTTGTGTCTTCACTAATATAAAGTCTTAGATTTGAAAGAACCTAACATAATTTGTGACCCTCGAACATGATAGATCATATTACAATGTAGGTTTTACTGTTGTTAGATTTATGTTATTTGCTACTTGTGCTTTTCCAAATTACTCAGTAGTACTATACATTAGTGTTGATACTAAGTATTCAGTTATTTTAACAAGATTTAGATTATAGAAAGATGTTCTGATGTTCAGAAGCATTTTAATAGGATCATACCTACTGTCGTTTTCTTCTATCATACTTAAAGTTTGGCCTCATCCAAGCATGGAGCTGTCAGAGGCTTCTAGTCCTTCTCTCCCATATTGTAATTTCACATATAAAACTCAATATACCCAATGGAGAGAGAAGTATCTTTATATCATAGTCCTAGTAAACAGAAAACAATTCTCTATTAGGCAATGTGGCCAAATATTTCTGGTACCTAGCAGAAGCATTATTTTTAGTAGTGATGTTCTAATTAGGATATGTAAGCAAGAAATGGGTAGTCAAAACTATTATTAAAAAAACTCAAGGTAATATGTCAGATAACATTTAGACATGTTGTCAAACAAGAGCTTGTCCTACGTCATCAAATATTGACACTACTGAGAGCAATTTTTCTTCACTTTATGAATAGGTACAAATAAAACCCAGACTGGGGTCCAGATTGGCAAGACTCAGTCAATCTAATTTGAGAATTTTTCTTCCAAAGAAGCAAGGACTTCAGCAAGTTTAGAAGTAGAGTCACCTCTACGTCCCTGGAGAAGCAGATCTAGTCCCTCTAGCTGGGCATTGCTTGAAATGTAGTGTTGTATATCAAAAGCACTGAAAATAGAGCTCAGAATGGAGGGCCTTAGGCTGCACTATCATGAATCTTTTACTTTTGCTAATCTCGAAAGTCAGAAACAATTTCAAAGCGGTCACGTGGAGCAGCATGTGCATGGGAGAAGCGGAAGCCACTTAATGTCACTACCAGGGACAGTGTTGATTTGACCATTTGTACTTGTCAATAGCCACTGAGGGTAGCAGAGGAAAAAATGAAATATGTTTAGCTCCCACTTTGAGACATAATCGTCATTGAATAAGGTGCTATATGTGGAACATGGACTTTATTTGACACATTACATGCTGGGCTCTTTGAAATGGAGCCTGTGAGATTATGATAGTCACCTGCTTATGTTACACTTAGTACCCTTCACCCTGGTGAATCTTGAGTCTCTTGCAAATATTTATTAGCTGATGTATCCCTAGGGAGGGAAAAGCAACCACTTGTAGTACTACTGAAATATGACAGAAGTTCAATGGTAGTAGAGTGATATTGCCTTAAAATGGAAACAAGAGAAAACTCAGTCCCAGGCAAAATTGTGAATTAAGTGAAAGATCTCTTACACCATAACCTCAAATCTCCTTTAAAGCCCCTTTCTCTCAGTGACCCAGTTATGCACATTTTAATTGCCCTGAGGCTTTCCCTAGCTCTGTGCATCTTCCCAGCCACCTTTGCTAAGATTATCAACAGAGCAAAACCCTCCCTAGGTTGTGCCATGTATTCCAGACCTTCCCAATCCATTGCTTAAAAATATGATTGAGTAATTATTGTGTTTGACTCTATATTGGGGAGTATATCTAGGGATATGTCAATGTGCTTTCCTTTCCAAGGCACATTTGTAGTTCAAAGAAGACTTCAGCATCTTATTCCAAGGAAGAGACTAATATAGGGGGTTTCATGTCCAAGGCAGGAAGCATGGCTAGTGAAAAGAGTAGGCTGTAGACGAATTGTCTAAAGAGGCTTGGATCCGATGACAACACTCAAGTCATGTCATAAAGGCAATTGGCCGTCACCTCCCCATGTAGGGAAGGCCCTGGAGAAATTACTAGAAGTCAGTAGAAGTAAATGTGAATGTGAATGTTGGCATAGTGGAGTGGATGGAGCCTTGGAGCATAAGTGAAAGAGAGCAGAAATAAATATTTAAGGGGAACATCTCTTTGGCCATAATGAAAAATGTCATGCCATTGGGCCCTGGCAGGAGTTTTCAGGATGAAGCAAGTGAGATCAAACAAATGCCTCTGCTATTCATTATCTCACAAACTAAACAAAACATATAAAATTCTGACCAGTCCGGACCTGTCTCTCCTTGCTGATTTTGATCCTGTCGGTCCTAAGTGAAAAGTAGGTGGAGCTGGAGGGAGAGGTGGCTGGAGGAGGTGACATGGGCAGGTCACCAGTGACCCAGCTCAGGAAGTAGGCCTCATGGGAAATATTTATTCCTTCTACTTCTTTTCTTTAAAAATAGCTTTATGAAGGTGTAATTTTCATGCCATCTACTTTGCCCATTATATTCAACTCAATCTGTACAATGTGTATAGTTCAGTGGCTTTTAGTATGTTCAGAATTGTACAATCATCACCATGATTGATTTTAGAACATTTTCATCACTCCAAAATGAAACCTCACAACTCTTAGCCATTACCCCCAGCCCCCAGCACCCTCTTGGCCCTGGCTGCCACTAATCTACTTTCTGTCTCTTGATTTGCCTATTCTGGCTATTCCGTATAAATAGAATCATACAATGTGTGGTCCCTTGTGAATGGCTTCATTCTCTTAGCATAATGTTTTCAAGGTTCATCTGTATTATAGCATGTATCAGTACTTCCATTCTTTTTATGACTAAATAATATTCCATTATATGGATATACCACATTTCATTCATCCACTCATCAGCTGATGGACATTTGGGTTGTTTCTACTTTTTGGCTGTTGTTAATAATGCAGTTATGAACATTCATTTGCAAGTTTATGTGTGGACACAAGTTTTCATTTCTCTTGGATAAATACCTAGGATTGTAACTGATAGGTCACATGGCAACTGTATGTGTAGACTTTCAAGGAAGTGCTAGACTGCTTTTCAAAGCAGCTGCACCAGTTTACACTTGTACCAGCAGTGCATGAGAATTTCAATTTCTCCACATCCTCATCAATACTTATTATTACCTATCTTTTCGATGATAGCCATCCTAGTGGGTGATGAGTAGCATCTCATTGTGGTTTTGATTTGGGTTTTTCTGGTGGCTAATAATGTTAGGCATCTTTTCATGTGCTTATTGGTTCCTTTCACTATTCTCTTAACTAGTAGATTTGCCATAGAGGGCTTTGGCCCAGTACTATGGAGTTGTAATGGCAGAAAAATTTCAACACTATAATCTCTGTGGACAGAACAGCTCTTAGAGCCTCCACAGAAAGAGGTGGGAAGGCTGTGTCATGTTTGCAGTTTTCCCGCTGGGCCCCAGTATTGCTGAAG
Organism: Avahi laniger; assembly: GCA_963575035.1. Lineage (NCBI taxonomy): Eukaryota > Metazoa > Chordata > Mammalia > Primates > Indriidae > Avahi > Avahi laniger. The sequence goes on along the minus strand of CAUYSK010086391.1, from coordinate 49,856 downwards.
TATAACCTGCAGAAATTGGCTACTCGAACCTCCGTGTTGCTGAGAAAGGCATCTACAGGGGCTCCAGAAAGGGAGCTTCTCCCCATTTTATCCTCTAAAATTTTATAGCTACTGGCACACACACATTGTCACTTTTATGTTATGAAAAAGTTGAAAATTTTCAGCTGATTTCTGAAACACTGGGCTTATTTCTCATTTAAGAACCAGTAAGAAAGACTTTTTTTAATCCACATAAAAACAGACATAAATTTCCAAGATAAACCAGATGGTGAGTTTAAATGGTCAATCTAGTACAGATAATATACATTTACAATACATACTTTACTGAGTAGGACAGAATTTTCTAGGTCTGGGATGCTTCTAATATAAAAGTCTAAAAGTTGAACAGTTTTTTATTTTTAATAGCACTCAAGAAATGGCAATGGAATTACTTAGAAAGACCAACAGAATTATCCTTCAGTTGTTAATATAGTGTAAAATGATTTGAATGCTGGTGGTCTAAAGAAGTATCCCTGTCACTCCGTGCAGCCTAAAACAAACAAACAGGCAAACAACCAGGAAACACAAAACAGAAGATAAAGAGAAGGAGTGGTGCGCAGTGCGTGTAGTTGCTATCACTCTGCATTCAAAGAATGGTTCAAAGAATATTGGCAGAACTGGCTTGGGTCAAATTGAGCCCCATATTAACAATAGGTGGAAATTTATAATATTGAGGTTGTTTTGGCTGATGCCACAGTAATTTCTTGGTTAGAATCACAAAAGAATGAGAAGCCATGTTAATTCTCTTTAAATATAAGAGCACATCTTTAGATATCGGGGCTCCATCGGGAGAAAAAATAAACTGTAAATGATTTGTACCAATTAGATCTGAGTTAAGGGAATGCATCAGTTTCCTTTTGCTGCTGTAACAAATTGTCACAAATGCGGTGTTTTAAATCAACAGCAATTTGTTTTCATACAGATCTGGAGTTAGAAGTCTAAAATGGGTTGACAGGGCTGCATTTCCTCTGGAAGCTCCAAGGGGGAATCTTTTTCCTTTCCTTTTCCAGCAAAAAATGCAAGGCTGTCTGCATTCCTTGGCTCATGGCCCCACTTTACTCTGACCTCAGCTTCCATCCTCACACATCCTTTTCTGACACTCCTGCCTCTCCTTCTTTTTTAAGGACGCCTGTGATTACATTGGCCCTGAATAATCCAGTTTATTCTCTTCAGTTCAAGATCCTTAATTTAATTACAGCTGTGAAATCCTTGTTGCCATGTAAGGTAACACATTCACAGCATAAATATGTAGGATGTGATTTAACCCACAGCAGACTAGGAACCCTGGACGGGAACTTCAGAATAGATCTTCATCCTGAACTTAATTTATTTACATTTGAGGCTCACGGTTATGAGCTCAATATAGAATGTATAAGATATTGTGGCCTTTGGTTTCTACCCTTCACCAAAAATATCTTGAGGACCTTGACAGGTGGTGTGCCGGATGCTGGGAAGGAAATAAAAATGAGAAACAGACTCTGCAGTCTAGAAGCCCACAGTCAGAGAGAACACATAGAACATCAGAATGTACTATGATAGGAACAATGGAGTGAGCTATGGAACGGGAGAGAGGCACTAGATGATGGATGACCCAGAAGTGGAAGTAAAAAGGATAAAGATGGAAAGAGCATGATGGATCCAAAACATTTATACAAATGCTCCTTGACCGACCATGGGGCTATTTCCCAATAAACCCATCATAAGTTGAAAATATTGTAGGTTGAAAATGCATTTAATACACCTAACCTAACAAACATCATTGCTTAGCCAAGCCTACTTCAAACATGATTCAGAACACTTACATTAGCCTGCAGTTGGGCAAAGTCATCTAATGCAAAGCCTATTTTATAACCAAGTATTGAACACCTCATGTAATTTATTGAATACTATACTGAAAGTGAGAAACAGAATGATCATATGGGTACTTGAAATATGGTTTCCACTGTATGTGTATTGCTTTTACACCATCATAAAGTTGAAACATTGTGTTTCAAACCATTATAAATCAGGGACCATCTGTACATATTAACTCATTTAATCCTCATAACTCAAATCTGATAAAATGACTTCTCCTAGATAAGGTTTCTCAAATACATCTCCACTTCTCCTCCCAAAAGTGACCACTGTGGTTTAGGACATCAGGGTCTTTTCCATTGTTTCCTAACTGATATACCTTCCCTCTTCTCTCCTCCTATACCAGAGCGATCCATTTATAAAATCTAACTTTGCAACTAAAAACGCTTCAGATATTGCTCAGAATAGAGCCTACATTCTTTAACTCTCCATTTGAAGTCCTCAGGTATCTGACCTGGGTCCACCTCTCTGACCTCACCTCCACCCTCTCTTTCCCACCCACTCTCATCAGTTACAATCCAAAAAGAGTGGATTCCACCTCCTTGCAGGCAGCTGTGCTGTTCCAGGCCTGCGGACCTGCCCTCCACTCTTTCCCTTGCTAAATCCTGCTGTTCAGGCTGCTGCTGTTCTCATCCCCAGCCCGTGTGCCCTGAACACAGCTTGAGTATTTATGCTGCTTTTCTCCCCAGCAAAGTTAAAGATTCCTCAGAGCAAGGACATGGAATTTTCATCTTCTGTTCTCCAGCCCCTTGCACGATTCCAGGCACATAAAAGCCATTCAGCCAATGTTTGTTAAATTCAACTAAACTGAGCAGGAAATCATCTCCCTTTTCTTGTGCCTTTTTGCCATTCAGAGAGAGAAAGTACAATTGTAGCGATTCGAGAACACTTAGCAATGGAAAGGGCTCCAAGTTGAAGCCCTCTTGAATGTAGTGAAAATGAATATCAAAATCAATATGCCGTTCAGTTTAGGGATATGAATAAATGATTTCAAATGAATTGAATTTTCCTTTCAACATTAAGTGATGGAACAAAATGAATTATTAGATAACATATTTGTAGTAATAGCTTTCTCCTGACTTCTTCTACAATTTGTTTTTACTTCTGTTATGGACCTATGTGTGTCATGTGATACTGTGCATCATGGCAATCTGGGAAATATTTATCTCTCCTGCCTCCTAAACCACAGAGGCCATATTTTAGGCTCCTAATTTGTAATTATAATCTGGCATTTGTCTCTTCTTCCACTGTGCTCCCATAACATAATTTTTCTTCTTTACATTGTTGTTTTTACATGGAAAAACCTCATACTTGAATGTTATGATTTTTCTGGGGGAGTTTATTACTATGGAAAAATGGAATAAGAAATGTGAAAGATTGCCTCCGTTTCTCCTTCAAATCCACGCTGCCATCCACAGGTAACCCTTACTAACAGCCTAGCCCTTTTTCTATGCATGTACACACACATGTGTATACCATGCACTTATGTGTGTTGTTCTGTCTTATTATTATGAATAGATGTAATCATAGGTTCAGAATTATTATGCCACTTGAGTTATTTTTAGATGATTTTTTGAAAACTTTTTGTTAACACAATGTAATTGTACATATTTATGGGGTATAATTTGATGCTTTGAACATACATCTTTATAATGATCAAATCAGGGTATTTGGCATATCCATCAATTTATGCATTTATCATTTCTTTGTGGTGATAACATTCAAAAGCCTGTCTTCTAGATATTTCATAATATACAATACCTTACTGCCAACCATTGTCAATCTACTGTGCAATACAATGCCAGAACTTATGCCTCCTAATTGTAACTTTGTACCCACCCATTGACCAACCTCTCTACATATTCTCTCCTCTCTCTCCCCTCCCCAGTCTCTGGTAATCACTTTTCTATGCTCTGTTTCTATGAAATCAACTCTTTTTTCTAAATTTCAAAATATTAAGAGCATACAAATGTTTTCATTGTATAGACAGCTTTTGTAATGCTTGAGTCAGGACTATTAGTGTGCCCATCGCCAGAATAGTGTTCACTGTAGCCGTTTGGTAGGTTTCTGTCCCTTCCCTTCTACTCTCTGTCCTCTGCTTGATTTCCAATGACTTTTACTTCCCTCTGTGCACAGACATGCCCAGTGGTCATTTCTAACTTATTAGAGAATATGTGTGGTGTTGGTTTTTCTATTCTTGAGATACTTCACTTAGGAGAATGGTCTCCAGTTCTATCCAAATTGCTACAAAAGATATTAATTCACCCACCTTTATGGTTGAGTAGTACTCCATGACATATATATATATGTGTGTGTATATATATATATATATGTGTGTGTGTATATATACACCACATTTGTTAATCCACTCATGAATCGATGGGCACTTGGGTTAATTCCACATCTTTGCAGTTGTGGATTGCACTGCAATAAACATTTGAATGCAGGTGTCTTTTTGATGAAATGACTTCTTTTCCTTTGGGTAGATACCCAGGAGTGGGATTACTGGATCTAATGGTAGGTCTACTTTTAGTTCATTGAGGAATCTCTATACTGTTTTCCATAGAGGTTGTACTAATTTGCAGTCCAACCAACAGTGTATAAGCGTTCCTTTCTCTCTGCATCCATGTTAGGATTCATTGTTTTTGGACTTTTTCATATTACAAAAGACATTCTAATTGAGTGATATTTTATCTGAGGTGATATCTCATTGTGGTTTTAATTTGCATTTCTCTACTGATTAGTGACAGTGAGCATTTTTTTGTTTTTCAACCATTTGTCTATCTTCTTTTAAAAATCTTCTGTTCATGTCTTTTGCTCAATTTTTAGAGGGATTGTTTGGTTTTTTTCTTGCTGATTTGTTTAAGTTCTCTGTAGATTCTGGACAAAGTAGGCATAGAAAGAATATATCTCACAATTATAAAAGCCATATATGACAAACCCACAGCCAACATTATACTGAATGGGGAAAAGTTGAAAGCCTTCCCCCTAAGAACTGGAACAAGACAAGGGTGCCCACTGTCACCACTTTTATTCGACATAGTGCTGGAAGTCCTAGGCAGAGCAATTAGGCAAAAGAAAGAAACAAAGGGTATCGAAATTGGGAAAGAGGAAGTCAAACTATCACTTTTCGCTGACAATATGATCTTGTATTTAGAAAAATCCCAAAGACCTCACCAAGAGACTCCTGTAATTGGTAAATAAATTCAGCAAAGTCTCAGGTTACAAAATCAATGTACACAAATCAGTAGCATTTTTATATACCAATAACAGTTGAGCTGAGAGTCAAATCAAGGACTCAATACCATTTACAGTAGCTACAAAGAAAATAAAATACCTAGGAATACACTTAACCAAGGAAGCCAAAGATCTCCACGAGGAGAACTGTGAAACGCTGAGGAAAAAAATCACAGATGACACAAACAAATGGAAAAACATATCATGCTCACGGATAGGTAGAATCAACATTTTTTATTATTTTTTTACATCTTTTTTTAATTTTTATTTATTTATTTTTATTTTTTCCATATTTCAGGATATTATGGGGGTACAAACATTTTGGTTACAAGTTATGACTTTGTCTCACCCAAGCCATGATTAGAGGCATGCCCTCTAATCAATACAATGCTCACCGCATATATTAGTTATGAGTTTACCCAACCCCACCCCCTGACACCCAATGAATATTACTACCACGTGAGCACCTTAGTGTTGATCAGTTAGTATCAATTTGATGGTGAGTACATGTGGTGCTTATTCTTCCATTCTTGCAATACTTCACTTTGGAGGATGGGCTCAAGCTCTATCCAGGATAATATAAGAGGTGCTAGATCACCATTGTTTTTTGTAATTGAGTAGTATTCCGTAGTATACATATACCATATTTTATTAATCCATTCATGGATTGAAGGGCACTTGGGTTGTTTCCACATCCTTACAATAGTGAATCATGCTGCCATAAACATTCGAGTGCAGATGTCTTTATTAAAGAATGTCTTTTGTTCCTTTGGGTAGATGCCTAGTAGTGCTATTGCTGGATCAAATGGTATTTCTATTTTTAGCTCTTTGAGATATCTCCAAATTATTTTCCACAGAGGTTGTACTAATTTGCCGTCCCACCAGCAGTGTAAGAGTGTTCCTATCTCTCCACATCCTCTTCAGCATTTGTTATTTTGGGACTTTTTGATAAAGGCCATTCTCACTGGAGTTAGGTGATATCTCATTGTGGTTTCAATTTGCATTTCCCTAATGATTAGATATGTAGAATCAACATTTTTTAAAGGTCCATACTACGCAAAGTGCTTTATAGATTCAGTGCAATCCACATCAAAAAAACCAACATCATATTTCACAGATCTAGAAAAAATATTTCAATGCTTCATTTGAAACCAGAAAAGAACCTGAATAGCTTGTACAATCTTAAGCAAAAGGAATGAATCTGGAGGCCTCATATTACCAGACTTTGAACTGAACTACAAGGCTATAGTAATCAAATCAGGGTGGTATTGGTACAAAAATAGAAACATAGACCAATAGAACAGAATGAAGAACCCAGAAATAAAACTATCTACCTACAGCCAACTGATCTTTGACAAAGCAGACAATAATGTATACTGGGGAAAAGAATAGATGGTGCTGGGAAAATTGGATAGCCACATGCAAAAGAATGAAATACGACCTCTGTCTTTCAGAACTCAAAAAATTAATTCAAAATGGATAAAAGATTTAAATGTACAACACGAGACCATAAGAACTCTAAAAGAAAATGTAGGAAAAACTCTCCTAGATATCGACCCAGGCAAAGAATTTATGTCTAAGACATCAAAGGCAATTATAGCAACAACAAAAGTAAATAAATGGTACTTGATTCAATTAAAAAACTTCTGCACAACAAAGGAAATGATCAACAGAGCAAATAGGCAACCTACAGAATGGAAGAAAATATTCGCAAAGTATATATCCCAAATCAACTGTTTATACATATATTAATATATACAAATGAGTAAGGTAATACAGTATTTGTTTTTCTGTGTCTGGATTATTTTACTTAACATGATGTCCTCCAGGTCCATTCTGTTGCAAATGACAGGATTTTATTACTTTTTGTTGCTAAATAGTATCTCATTGTATATATATATATATATACTACCTTTTCTTTGTCCATTTATCTGTTGTTGGACACATGGGTTGATTTGATATCTTGACTGTTGAAAATGTGCAGCAGTAAACTTGGTAGGACAGATATCTCTTTGATATACTGATTTTATTTTCTTTGGATTTATACTCAGTGGTGGCATTGCGGAATCACATGATAGTTCTATTTTTAGTTTTTTGAGAAATCTCTGTACTCTTTTCCATAGCGGTTGTACTAATTTACATTCCCACAGCATATGAGAGTTCCCTTTTCTCCATATCCTCACCAGCAAATATGGTATTTTTTTGTCTTTTTAGTAATAGTCATCCTAACTGGGGTGAGACGATATCTTATTGTGGTTTTGATTTGCATTTCTGGATGTTTAGTGATGTTGAATATTTTTTTCATATAGCTGTTGGCCATTTGTCTGTCTTCTTTTGAGAATTATCTATTTATGTCCTTTGCTTACTTTTTAATGGGATTATTTTTTCTATTGTTTGGATTCCTAATATACTTGGGATATTAATTCCTTGTCACATGTATAGTTTGAAAATATTTTCTCCCATTCTGTAGGTTATTTCTTCACTCTATTAGTTATTCATTTTACTCTGCAAAAGCTTTTTAGTTTGATTTAAGTCCATTTGTCTATTTTTGCTTTTGTTACTTGTGCTTTTAAGGTCTTATTTTAAAAATTCTTGCTCAGCTCAATGTTGTAAGACATTTCCCCTATATTTTCTTCTAATAGTTTCATAGCTTCATGTTTTTCATTTAAGTCTTTTATCCATTTTGAGTTGGTTTTTTTATATGGTAAGAAATAGAGGTCTAATCTCATTCTTCTGATATCCAATTTTTCCAGCACCATTTATTGAAGACACTGTCTTTTCCCCAATGTGTATTCTTAGCACCTTTGTCAAAAATCAGTTGGCTGTAGGTGTGCGAATTTATTTCTGGGCTCTCTGTTTTGTATCATTAATCTATGTGTTTATTTTTTCTGACAGTATCAAACTCTTTTGGTTACTATACCTTTGTACTATATTTTAAAATCAGGTAGTGTGATGTTCCAGCTTTGTTCTTTTTGCTCAGGATTGCTTTCACTATTCAGGGTCTTTTGTGATTCCATATGGATTTTGGAATTTTTTTTATATATATATCTGTGAAGACTGCCATTGAGATTTTGATAGGAATTGCATTAAATCTGTGGATCACTTTGGATACTATGGCCATTTTAACAATGTTGATTCTTCCAATCTACAAACATGGGATAGCTTTCTATTTCATTGTATCTTCTTTAATTTCTTTCATCAATGTTTTATAGTTTTCAGTGTAGAGATCTTTCATCTCCTTAATAAAATTTATTCCTAGATATTTTATTATTTGTAGCTGTTATAAATGGAATTGTTTTCTTGATTTCTTTTTCAGATAGTTTGCTGTTAGTGTACAGATATGCTACCGATTTTTTCATGTTGATTTTGTATGCTGTGATGTTACAAAGTTCATTTATTGGTTATAACAGTTTTTTGGTATAGTCTTTAGGGTTTTCTATATATAAGGCCATACCACCTGCAAACGCAATTTGACTACTTCCTTTCCAATTTGAATGCCCATTACTTCTTTCTCTTGCTCTGGCAAGTACATTGAATATTACATTGAATAGGGGTGATGAGAGTGGACATCTTTGTCTTGTTTCTAATCTTAGAGAAAAACATTTCAGCTTTTCCCGGTTCAGTATGATGTTAGCTATGGTTTTGTCATATATGACCTTTATTGTGTTAAGGTACATATAATTTATTCCTAATTTGTTGAGAGTTTTTACTGTGAAAATGTGCTGGATTTAGTACAATGCATTTTCTGCATCTATTGAAATGATCATATGGTTTTTGTCTTTTTTTTTGTTAATGTGCTTGCATGTTGCGGATAATCCATCAAGGATTATCTTGAAACTTTAACCCCAGTGTGGCAGTATTTGGTAGTGGGGCCTAGTGGGATGTATTTGGGTTGTGGGGGAAGATCCCTCATGAATAACTTGGGTCTGTTCTCATGGCAGTGAGTGAGTTCTTACTCTCTCAAGATTGTATTAGTTCTCATGGCAATGGATTAGTTTCCACAAAAGTGGGTTGTTATAAAGCCAGAATGCCCCTCAGGATTCCTTCTCTTCACAGGTGTATACTTCCCCAGCAATTTTCTCTGCCACATTGTGATGTAGCACAAAGGCCCTTGCAAAAAGCCAGGACCATGTCCTTGAACTTCTCAGCCCGCAGAAACATGAGCTAAATAAACCTCTTTTCTTTATAAATTACCCAGTCTCAAGTATTTTATAGCAACACAAAATGAACCAAGACAGTATTTTATCACATTTATTGATTTCCACATGTTGAAACTTCTTCCATCCCTAGGATAAATCCCACTTAATCATAGTAAGGGATCTGTTAAATGTGTTGAGAAATTCAATTTGTTAGTATCTTGTTGAGAATGCTTCCATCTATGTTATTCAGGGATATTGGCCTCCAATTTGTGGGGTTTTGTGTGTGTGTGTATGTGTGTATCTGTGTCCTTATTTAGTTTTGGAATCAGGGTAATGCTTGTCTCATAAAATAAATTTGGAAGTATTCCCTACTCTTTAATTTTCTGTATTGTGTAAGAAGAATTCCTTTTTGGTAGAATGCAGCAGTGAAGCTGACCTGCACTTTTTTTGATGAAATATTTTTTATTGCTGATTCAATTTCTTCACTCCTTAGCCTGTTCAAATTTTCTGTTTCTTCATAATTTAATCTTGGTAGGTTTTATGTATCTGAAAATTTATCTGTTGCTTCAGTGTTCTCAAATTTGTTGGTGCATAGCTGTTCATAACAATCTATTATGAACCTTTGTATTTCTGTGGTATCAATTGTGATGTATCCTTTTTCATCTCTGATTTTATTTGAGTCTTTTCTCTCTTTTTTTGTAGTCAATCTGGCTAAATTTTTTTTCATTTTATTTTTCAAAAAACTAACTCTTTGTTTTCTTGATCTTTAGAATGTTTTTTAATCATTATTTTATTTCTGCTCTGAGCCTTTATTAATTTCTTTCTTCTACTGATTTTTGGGTTTAGTTTGTTCTTTCTAGTTCCTTGAGGTGTATGGTTAGGTTGTTTATTAGAAATCTTTCTTCTTTTTTGATGTAGGCATTTATTACTATGAACTTCCCTCTCAGAATTAATTTTGCTGTATCCCATAGGTTTTGGTATGATGTGTTTCCATTCTCATTTGTCTCAAGGAACTTTTAACTTTCCCTTTTAATGCCTTTACCAACTCAATTGGTTATTTAGGGGCATGTTGTTTAAATTTCGTGTATTTGTAAGGTTTCTGAAATGTTTTCTGTTGTTGATTTCTAGTTTTATATCATAATGGTCTGAAAAGATACTTGAAATATATATATATTATATATATATATATAAGATATACATAATATATATATTCAAATCTCTATCCTCTTAAATTTGTGATCTACCCTGGAGAATGTTCCATATGCAGTTGAAAAGAATGTGGAAAATGTGAAAAGAATGCACCTATTGGATAGAATGTTTTAAAAATGTCTGTTAGGTACATTTGGTCTAGGGTGTAGTTTAAATCTAATGTTTCTTTGTTGATTTTCTGTCTAAATAATCTGTCCATTGTTGAAAGTGTGGTGTTAAGGTCCCCTACTATTATTATATTGCTATCTCTCCCTTTAGATCTAATAATGTTTACTTTATATATTTTAGTGCTCCAGTTTGGGTGCACATATATTTATTTATATAGTAATTATTATATCCTCTTGTTGAATTGATCCCTTTATCATTACATAATGACCTTCCTCATCTCTTTTTACAGTTTTTTATTTAAAGTTTATTTTATCTGATATTTGTATGGCTACTCCTGCTCACTTTTGGTTTCTGTTTGCATGGAATATCTTTTTCTGTCCCTCACTTTCAGTCCATTTATCTTCAATGGTGAGGTGAGTCTCTCGTAGGCTGCATGTAGTTAAGTCTTTTTTTTTTTTAATCCATGTAGCCACTCTATATCTTTTAATTGGAGAATTAAACCCATTTATATTCAATGTTATTATTGATAGGTAAGGACTTACTCCTGCCATTTTGTTAATCATTTTGTTAATTGTATTCTGGTTTTTTTGTAGATCCTTTGTTCCTTTTTTCCTGTGTTGTTTAATTCTATGGTTTGGTGGTTTTCTGTGGTCCTAATCTTCCTTGTCTTTCTCTTTCTTTTTCGTGTATCTGTTGTAATTTCTTTCTTTTTTGTTGTCATAGGGCTAACATAGAGACTTGTAGTTATAATAAATTATCTCAAGCTGATAATAACTTAAATTTGGTCACATAAAAATACTCTAGACTTTTTTCCCCTCCCCTTATAATTTGTATTTTGTTTGCCTTAATTTACATCTTTATCTTTTGTGTATTCCTTAGCCACTAATTGTAGCTTGTGATATTTTTCATCTTTTTGACTTTAAACCTACATACTAGAAGACTGAAAGATTTACATAGCATCATTACAACACTGGGGTATTATGGGTATGATTGTGAATATAATGTGAGTTTTATACTTTCACATGTTTTCATGATATTAATTATTATCCTTTTGTTTTCAATTGTAGCACTCCCTTAAGCATTTTTTTTATGGTCAATTTAGTGATAATGAATTTCCTCAGTTTTTGCTTGACTAGAAAGATTTTTATTTCTCCTTAATTTCTGAAGGACAGGCTTGCAGTATACAGTATTTTTGACTGACAGCATTTTTCTCTCAGCACTTTAAATACATCATCCCATTCTCTCCTGGCCTGCAAAGTTTCTGCTGTAAAACTTGCTGATAGTCTAATGGTGACTCCCTTATATATGACTTGATGTTTTTCTTTTGCAAGCTTTTAAAATTTGCTCTTTGTTTTTTACTTTTAATAGTTTGATTATATGTGCCTCAGAGATGACTTTTTTGTGCTGAATCTTATTGGGGACCTCTGAGCTTCCTGAATCTAGATGTCCATTTCTCTCCTAAGACTTGGGAATTTTTTATTTATTATTTTGTTAAAAAATAGTCTGTATCTTACTCCATTTTTTTCTCCCTCTGGCATGTGTGTAAGAGAATATTTGTTCACTTAATGGTATCTCATAAGTCCTGTAGGCTTTCTTCAGTCTTTTTTACTTTTATTTCTTTTCCCCCCTCTTACTTAGTTACTTCAAAAGACTTGTATTTGAGTTTAAAAAATCTTTTTTCTGCTTGATCTAGTCTGTTGTTGAGGCTCTCTATGGTATATTTGAATTTCTTTCATTGAATTCTTTAGCTCCCAGATGTCCATTTGGTTCTTTTTTTATGATAGCTACCTCTTTATTAAATTTCTCATTCAGATCATGAATTCTCTTCCTGATTTCATTGAATTGTTTGTCTGTATTCTCTTGTGTGTTACTGAGTTTCCTTAAGATCATTATTTTGAATTTCTTTTCAAGTATTTTATAAACGTCTTTTTTGGAAGGCCTATTGCTGGAAACTTACTGTGTTCCTTTAGTGGTATGTTTCCTTGCTTTTTCATGTTTCTTGTACCCCTATGTTGACATCTGCACATCTGCTGGAATAGTAGCCTTTTACAATTTTACGGAACAAATTGCATAGGAAGAAGCTTTTTTCTGTAGATGAGTCCTATGGTGTCTATTGGGAATGGTGTATTGGCTTTGGTTCTAGGTGGACCTAGTACCATGGTCTCCATACATATACTTTAGCAGTAATCCTTGCCTGTGATATCTACAATATTCTCAGCAGCTTAGGCCGTGGGAGTTTTTGATGGCAGTGGCACAGCTTTGCTGAAGTCAGAGGCGCAAGATTGATTGTCGGGCTGGGAACATATGGGACCAGCAGGCTGGCAGTCTGTGAAGTAAACTCTGGAGAGTGGGGCTGCCAGTAGGCCAGCTGTTGGGGTGGGCATGGTGTGCAGGTGGCTGCAATGGGGCTCCATCTTGGGTACAGGACCACCTACAGGCTGGTTGTTGGGCTGGGGCAGGCACTCATAGGCTAAGCAGCTGCACAGAGCCTCTCTCTGGTGAGGTAGGGCTGTGTCCAGTCTGGCTGTCATATCAGGAATGGGTACATGAATGCCAAGAAGCTGAACAGTGGTTCCCCTCTGTACAGGTCCATCTGTCTCCCTGGGGGGGCAGGGTGTTCGTGGGTTCAGTTGTCAAGATCTCATTCGTTCCTTCAGGGCAAGGCTCCTGGAAGCCAGGGTATTGGTGCTTGAGACATCTGTGTGAATGTACTGGAATGATGGTGGGGCATCAGGAATGGAGGGGTTTAGTGGCTGCTGGCCCCTAAAGCAAGATGCATCCCAGCTGTGGGTCTTGTTTCAAGTGCCATGCTGTGGGGCTTGGGTGCCAAAGGGATTCCTGCAGGGCAGTGCTGCCAAGCAGGCTCTCAAACAGCTAGCCACACTGGATTCAGAGCCTGTAAGGACTGGGGAACCCTCCTGTAGCAATTATTGCTGGAATCTGTGGCAGTTATGGGAACTGCTGAGGGTCTTCAGCTTACATTTCCCCCATAAGAAGTCCATGCTGGCTTTAGCCGGAGGCAGGATGCTTCGCTTCCCCCTCTGTGGTGCTATCCTGGGCTTCCATGCTCCGCAGGGATTTTGTTCTCCAGCATACGATAGTTACTCCAGTCAAAATATAGTTGTTTATTTGTTGTTTTGATTCCTTTTTGTGGTGGAGACAGATGCCAGGAAACTCTATTTGACCATCTGGCTGATGTCACCCCCATTTAAGTTATTTTTAAAATGTTGTTTGACAATACGTCTTGGAGATTTTATAGAGATATAGATATACATACATCCATACATATACATTATATGTACACACACACTTTCTTCTTTTTCCTATTGTTTGCTTTTAATAAGTATATGGTTTTTCTTTTTGTCTTTGTTTGTTTTTGCTTAAACTGTTTGAATTGAATTTTTATAACTGGCAATTGAAATAACTCCTCTCTACTGTTTCTTTCTATAACTCAGTGTATATGTCTTTTGTATAAACGCAAGGCAGTTGATAGGAAAGATTTCTAGAAATGAGGTTGCTAGATCAAGGAGTATGTGCATTTTATATTTTGGTAGCTACACACTGACAGATAGCTTCAAAAAGAACTGTGTTTGGAGGTATCTGAGCTTGCTTTTTTCACTAGGTTTTTCAAAATATTGTCAATCTTTTAATCTTTTTTACAGTCTCAATCTAATGAAATAGTTAATATCAAATAATTAATATCTTATTTTAATTTTTATTCCCCTATACTAGTGAAGTTGACAAATGTTGCATATGTCTCTTAGCCCATGCATTTCTTAATTTGTGAATGGCCCTTGTTTAGGTTTCTATTATCTTGTCTTTATACTTTTTGAAAGAACTCTTAAAAAATGAATATTAAACCTTTGTATATTATAGATATTATAGCTATTTCCTTCTAGTTATCTTTTAACTTTGTTCATTGTAGCTTTTTCACTATAGAAGTTTAAAATATATGTATAATAATATCTTTCAGTCTTTTCTCTATTTTTTCTAAGTTCTTTTATAATTTTGTTTTTAAATTTGATATCTAGTAAGGCAGATTCCAATTAATTTAAAGTTTTCTTTAGGATTCTTACACATTTTATTGTTCCATATAAAGTAAAAATTGTCTGTTTAAATTGATTAATAATGTGGGATTTTGTTTGAAATTTTATTAGCTTTATAGATATACATCAGAATAATCAATATACTTGAAATATAGACTTTTCCCACCCAAGAAAATGAGATACTGCTTTATACATTTAAGTCTCCTTTTATGTCTTATAATAAAATTTTATCATTTTCTTCATTTAGATCTTGCACAATTTTGGTAGATTTATTTTATAATTTTTTTTTCTAGTGAATATGACTAAGTATGCTTTTATTGTTTTATTTTTGGCATATAGAAAAGTTAATTACTTTTTATTTTACATAACTTGTCTCATGTAGTTTTTTATTAGACTTGTCAAATTTTATTAATTCTTGCAAAGAGTTACCTTCTGCTGTGATTAATCAAGACTTTTTAAGGTTCACCATAAATTATTGCTATCTTTACTTTTCACCGTTAGTCTTTCCTTCAATTTTATTTATCTTCTTTGTTGTTTATTAAATTATTGAATATTTAATTATTTTAAACATTTTTTGTTATTAATTGGTACATTTTAAGGATACATTTTTTTCCCTTTGAGTTTATCTTTGGAGAAGCCCATTTTGATATGTATTCATGGCTATTCAATTCTAAACAGATAAGTGATAATTTTGATTTTCTCTTAAGGTCAATATTTATTAAAAGTGAGGTTTATCAAATTTATAATTGAGGAGTTTTCGTGTTATTGTTCTTTGTTTTTGCAGAAAGGGAGATGCTCATTTTTTTTTTATTATTTGGTTATTTAGCCAGAAAATGTAAATCATAATTTTTATTCTTCAAAATGTATGAAATTCTTTTGTTGTCTTATATAATCAGTCTTCATAAATACTCTATGGATATTAGAAATGAGTTATTTTGGGGTTTTGGATATAAATTTCAATATCGAATCATCTATGTTGCTATTTGTTTCTGACAACTTCATTTCATTGATTTTTGAGAAAGGCATAATTGCAGTGTCATATATAATTGTAAATTTGTTTATTTTTCTTTATAGAATGCTAGTAAGTTTACCTCACATTTTTGCTGCATGTTGCTAAATACATATGATGTATTATCTGTACATTTTTAATTCTTTTCATATTAAACTCAAGTATATTTATGATTGATAGGACTAGTCTTGATTTATGAGTAGAACTTTATGTTCAACCATTCTGTACTATGTTAATGAAGGTATGACTCTAGTCAAGTATATAGAGCTAAAACTAGTATGTCTGCCTTAAATGACATGTACTTTAAGAAGATATGTTACATAATTCACATTTATTGTAATAACTGAAATGTGTAATCTTATATATTCTGGTTGTTTCTTTTTTTTACTTTTTTGTAGTAAATTGATTTTATTGCATTGTCTTTTTTCTTCATTCTTTTTTTAGTAATTATACATTCCATTTTTCTCACATAGTGTACATTTAAGTACACTTCTAAATTCAACAATTAGTACTTTCCTCTCCACCTCCCTGCCCCTTCCTGTGTTTTGTTGACATCTTCAGCAAATATACTTTTAGTTTATTCTTTTTTAAAAAACTTCATTAGGAATTATTTCTTGAAAATTGTCATGTCATAACCTTATTACCAACCATTTTTAGACCTATGTCATGGATTCTTGTTAAATTATTGACCATCTTTTTTTTTTATATTTCATGTCTTCAATCATTTTTAGATTTTTTTTTCCCCTTGAATATATCCTTAAGTATTTCCTTCAAAAGAACCCTATGGGATAAAGCACAGTGAGACCTTGTGTCTAAAAATGTCAATTTGCTCTTTACACATTAAAGATAATTTAAATTTAAAATTCTAGGTTAAAAATCATGTTTCCTCAGAACTTTGAAGACTTTGTTCTACAATCTCTGTGCCTCCAAATTTTCTGGTGAGGAGAATAACCTATCAGTCAGTTCCTTGTTCCTTTGTAAGTAATCTTTATTTACTTCACTGTCCCAAATGGCAGCCACCGAACACATGCGGCTCTCGAACCATTGAAATATGGGTAGTAGATTTAGGAAATGAATTGTAAAATTTATTAGATTTAATTAATGTAAACTTAAATTGAAATAGCCATGTGTAGCTAGTGACTGTTGGATTAGTGCAGCTCTACACCATGGCGAAATATAGTTGTTTCATTAATCTTTATTGATACTCAGTATGGCCTTTCCTTTTCCATGAGTTATCTCTTCTTTCATATTCTTTAAACTTTTGGCGTTTGTACTCTTTTCTAAGAGAATCCCTCATTTTGATCTTTTAGTCATTATTCAATTTTCAACTATTCTACTGATTTATTTAGTTTATGGTAATTGTGTTTTTAATTTCCAAAAACATTGCTCATTTATTTTTGATAGCAGCTAGTTGCTTTTATTATGAAAATTTATGAAAAGTTTTAAAAATGTGACTAAATATATATATATACGTACATTTATTTCTCAAATGTTTAATGATACATGGATGTTTGTTTCCATGTGTATATGAGAATCTTGATTGAAAAGTATTGATAGTGACATCTTATTTACTCAGCACAAATGAGAAATCCTATTGAACTATTGGCAAATATAGGTTCCAATAATGGGGATCTTCATTTTAGGAACTAGGCAAGGGAAGAGAGATACACAATTAGAAGGACCCCTCTTTAAGAATAGCTCATATCTCTCACCTTCATACAGGAGACCATAAGTTATCAGAGGTACTTCTCAGAATTCCCACTTTATACAGTTATAAATCTATATTTATAGCATAATCCTAGAAACAAACATTGGAGCCAGCTGCTCGGAGAACAGGGGATTGGCAGAGTACACACACACACACACACACACACACGCACGCACACAATAATAAAAATTACCAATCTAACCACCCATAGTCTACTATTTTCAGCCATCACTACTACTTCTGATTTTGTGGTTATTTGTGGGTTTTTTTTTCTGGAAAAATTTACTTATGTTGGACACTCTTTTATCTGTATGGCTTATAGATTCCAGAGACCTGCTAAGTTTGTTTCTTACCTGTGTTGTGATTTAGAATTGGTTTATCTTCCTGGTGAACTGGCACCTTATCATTACGAAATGACTTTGTTTCTAGTAATGCTTTCTCTCAGAAAGTCATTTTGACTCACATCACTGTAGCTATACCAGATTTATTTGGTTTGTAAGTGATACATGATACCTTTTTACTGTTGTAAACACATAATTTTTTAAAATCTCGTCTGAAAGTATTATCATCTTACTTGGACTCTTTTGTTTATTAATGTACTTAACTGATATATTTTTGTTTATGTCCATCTTCTTGTTATATATTGTTTAATCTATTTGATTAAATAGATTCCTTTTGCTTTCTTGCTTTCTTTAGATTGAATGATTTTGTTATTCATTTTTTTCTCTATTATCTTATTAGTTTCACATCTTTAAACAATTCTTTCAATGGTTAAGAGACCAAAATATGCATCCATGACTTACAGCCTAATACAGAAGATTACTTTTACCTCTTCCACGATAATGACAAAACCTGAAAACACTTTAACTTCATTTATCCCTTTGCTATTATTTTCATGCATTTTAATTCTCTCTATATTTTTTAAATTCCCCAGACTAACAATTGCAGTTTGTGTCATCTATATTCACTTATATTTACCTGCATATTTATCTCTGTATTTCTTTTAAATTTTTCCTCCATTTTTGCATTTTTTTCCTACAATTATATTCTTTCTGCCTGAAGAACTTTCTTTAATATTTCCTACAGTTCAGTGCTACTGACAATGAATTGTCTTGATTTTTGTTTGTCTGAAAAGAGTTTTATTTTACCTTTATTTTTCAGGTACGTTTTCACTGAGTGCACAATGCTAGGTTGGCACATTTTCACCACATTAAAAATATTATTCCAATATCTTCTGGCTTATATCATTTCAACTGAGAAATCAGTTGTAATCTTATTGGTGCTCTTTTGAAGATAATGTGTATTTTTTTCCTCTGGCTGCTTTTATGATTAATTTTATTTCTAGAAAAATTAGTTTTTCTATGATGTGCTTTAGTGATTTTAAAAAATATTTATTCTGCTTATAGTTTGCTGAGTTGTTTGGATTTGTGGATTGATGTTTTTCTTCAGTTTGGAAATATTTTTTCTGTTATCTCTTCAAATAATTCTTCCCAAGTCTTTTCTCTCTTCTGACATATAAATTGCATATATGTTATACGATTTCTCTTTTATTCTATTCTTGCCTCCTCCTATTCTTTTTCTCTGTTTTCACTTGAATCCTTTCTATTGACTGTCTTTGAGTTCACTAATCTTGACCTCAGATATATCTAGTTTGATGTTTTATATGCATCAATTTAGTTCATATTTCAAGATATAACTCTTTTAATTTTCATAACTTCCATCTAATTCTTTTGTATAGATTCTATGGTGGCTTTGTATTTTACCAGGTTAGCCAGATCTACATTTCTCAGAATTCTCTTCCTTCCATGTTTCCAGTTAAAATGGAAATGAAGACACTATATGTGAGATTCAGAAAGTGGAACTGAAGCAGTAACCATTTTAATTTACGCTTGGAAGGTTATGCAGAGAGATCAAATGTGGCTGCAGCTCACACACATCCGTCGTTGATCTGTTGGTTCACCTCATTGATGTTGGGCAGCAGCCAGGCCTTCAGCTACTCCTCTTTCAGCTTCTCTGAGTCCTCAGCCAAATGTATTTCAACTATGTGATGAAAGATTATAACTTCTTGTGTAGAAAAATTACCACTAAAGTTAGAATCAGTGAGAAACTGGAATGGGCTTTAGTCTATCTCATGTGTTCCAGCTTATTCCTATGGATTCCCATTTATTCTCACTGTTCCAAACTTTACATCTATCTTTTTTCCCCAAATGCTTAACCTTGAGACTTAAAGATCCAGTATCAAGCACAAGGCATCAACTTTAAGGTGACTTTTTAACTAAAATAGGTAGATAGATCACAACTGATTCAGATTTTAATTATCAGACAAAATTCTCTAACATTTTATCTTTTTTACTCTATCATTTCTCTCCTTTCTTATTCATATTAATCAGTTATAGTTTTTTTCTTAATATCTGTATTATGTATGGATCTGTTTCTATTGCCTATTTTTTCCTCTTGGTTTTTGGACACATTGAACTGTCTCTTGCCATGGCAAAGATGATTTTAACAAGTTCAGAACACTGAGTATAAATATTAAGGAGGCCCCAGACATTGCAATCTTGCATCCGAAAAGGATTACCCTTTCTTCTGCTAGGCAGATACAATAAGAGGCTATCATCTGAATTTAGTCAGGAATGAGCTGATTTTAGACTGAGTTGAACTTTTGATTAAGACTCAAGCTTTCTCTGGTTTTCCTTTTCTTTAGTCTGGAACCTACATTGCTTGCAATTAAGACACTGTTTTATTCACTAGGTTCGTTCATCCTAACAGAACTTTGTCTTCTCAGCATTAGGAGAGTACAAAATTCTCTGCTCTACTTCTCAAGAGTTTGTAGGTTAGCCCTTTAGATCTACAACTCCCCACCCCCCATATACCTTTAGAATTTGGCACATATTTTGATGGGGGGAATCCGTTGTGTCTTGAGGCTCCTCGTGTACCTGATTTTGTGACTTCATTCCATGTAGTGCCAAAACGTCTACTGGTTTCTCTGTCCTCAGTGATGGCCCTCTGCCCAGTGAAAGCCCAATTTCCCAGCCTACCCATGCCAAGAATCAGCACAAGCTTCTAGGGAAAATAAAGCTGAAGATTATTATTACACCTGTCCAAGAGCCTCCCTTTTCCATAATTTCAGCCTCTCTAGTCATTATTTAAACAACTATCTATTGTATACCTTTAAACAAATGATTTTTGTGTTTATGTTTTTGGGATTTTTAAAAAAAATCCTTATCAACAAGGAAATTGGTTTATTGAAAACTGCTTTCATCTTCATGGAACAAAAAGCCTGTCAATCTGTTCTCATTTATATCTTCCCCAAATTCCTACCAATATGCTGCTCTGCTATTAGAATAACCAGTTTTCTAGTCTTACCATGGCTTGTTATAAGGTCATGCGGTGGTAATCTGAGGGAGAAGATATGCAAACATATTCCTTTAGTAGTCATCTTGAACTAGAAATCCTATGATATTTAGAACCTTCTGTCCTATATTATAGTTATCTGATTACTTCTGTCTCTACTACTATACTATAAATTTCTAAAAGGTAAACGCTATATGTTTTTCATGTTTATGCTTACCATAATACTTAGCATACATAATCACATACAATAAGTGTTCATTTCTTTATTAAATAACTAATGGAATAAATGAATAACCAATTTTATTGGTATCTTTCACATGATTAATAGTATTGTTTTTAACAATTCAAAATACTGTATATAATATTAGAGAAATAGAGGCAAATATTTTGTTTCTTTACAGAACCCGATACAGTCCATGCCCCTAACAAAACTTAAACAATAATAAAAACAATTTGTCTTCAGCTTCTGGGATTTCTCAAAGAAAATTCTTTAAAAATGAAGGACTTTAATCATCTGGTCTCTCTAGATTTTATAGTAGTTGAAGAAATATATATAAAAAATTTGTGATATATATTACAGTTCTCTCCGAACACTTATATTTCCCTTTAGAAAAGAAGGAACAATCACATAAAAGGGAAATTGAAGAGAAATATTACCTAACACATAAAAAGTCATACTTTCCAAAGATTATATTCCCATTTCTACATAATATTCTCTCATTATGAAACCATCAGTGCATTTTTTAGTCATAAACAAGGCACTGAAAAGAAAATGAATGCAATACAAATGACTTTCTGGAAAGTGACATCTATTCCAATTTCAGAAAAAAATTAACTCTCTGAAATATTAATTGATCATAATGAGGAGGCCAAACTTTAGATACACGGAGGAGCCATGGAGCAATCCCCACCGGCCTGCAGCTTGTTGTGAAGGCACCTAGAAACACTGGCTTTGAATTTAAATTTAAAATTAAATAACAATAGAACAGACTGTCAGACTGGCAACTTGAAGAACTTCAACAAGGAATGCTATGTTTCTGATTTTTTGCAACTCAAACACAGAGTAGGAAGAAACATAATTCTACTAGGAAATATAATTGCCATTATTCCTGGCCACTGGAAGGAATTCCAAAAGGTCAGCCTCTGTTCCTTTCTTCCTTAACAAATGAATTAATGGTAAGTGTCATCCCATGAACCAGTGAACAAATGCAGTTGTTTTGGCAGTATTCCAACCCTGTGAAGAGAATCTGAATCTAATGTCTTTCTTACAACTTGTATAAGAGGCACCACTACTATCTACAAACTTCCCAACCTTTTCAATTCTCACAATTCTGGACTTCTCCTTTGACTTTCCAACTGAGTATTTCATTTTTTATGACACAATTATTTATATAACTCATTGCAAAATCTAAGATAACTTACTTAGCTCAGTTCTTCCAAACACCCAGTTTTTATTACGAAAGGCTTCAAATTGACACCTCTCTGGAGTGGGCCTCATATGTGATGGTCTTAAAGATGGGAGTGTACTGTGACGTTCCAAGCTCAAGAGCAAATACCAAAAGGAATAACAAACTCGGTAGCTGTGCAGTACTGAGAGCATTCAGCAGAGATGTGTGACCTTTCTTCATCTTACATTGTCTTCTGAACTCACTACCACTATATTTTGGAAGGGTATAAACATAGCGGAATAAAAACTCATCTACCCTCTTCCTTTGCATGTCTCTCCATGATGATGATAAAACTCCTCTTCTCTCCGGCTCTGACCCTGACTACATAGTTCACGACACTCCCAGACCTCAGTGGATTAGTGAGTGCACAACTTCCATTCCCAGCACTGTTTATTAAGCAGTGAGCCATAGAATCAAAGTGGGGCAAAATTTTCCTAGAAAATGATTTAAGAAACCTAAAACCCTTGTGGTTAAAACTTCACGTTGTTTTATGCTCAGACAGTGAGCTCCAGTCATTTCCAAATATTCATGCATGAAGCTCATTAATAATTTTCTTCTCTCGGTAAGTGAAGATGAATTCTTTAATTTGAAGTGGCCTTAACACTAATGAGTCATGTCATTACTCTGGAATCCTTTAAGTTGATTTTTTTTCCTCATTGACTCAGTGAGGTAGAAATTAAGGACAACTCCCATTAGCTTTATGTATTTCCTGAAGCATCTGCTCACGGTTGCAAATTGATCCATCCTAAATATTTATTTGTCTGTAAATGCCATGGACTCAACACTTCACTCTAGACTTCCTTCTTTTATTTTTTTAGCCAAACACAAAATTTCTTTTAAAAGTTCTGTCAATAACATCATTTGCAATTTAAACGCTTTAAAAATATGATCCCTCCTGCTGTGTTTTTGAATACTTCTTTTATATTGAATTGCTGTAGACACTTTAGTTCCTAATTAAACTTTATTGTTTATGATGTTTAATCATTAATAGACATGATAACAAAAAAAAGGCTGTTTCTAGCAAATTCTCTGACTGCTAATTCTGGTCTTACTCTTAATACTTTTTGTAGCCACAATGAACTCATGGGGCTGAGAGGAGGATGGGTAGAAAGTGAGACACAAAGCAAGTACACAGTTCATGTTTTTCAGGATTTACTAGATGTTCTGGAAGACAAGCTTGAATTGGACTTGAATTGGACTCCTTGATTTGTAGGGGAGATTAGCTTAGAAATAGTACCTCACACACTTGCAAGATGAATATCCTCATTCTTCAAGGCTCCTTTTTCCAGCACATACCCAGATTTTGCACTGGTGACAGAGAGGAGCATATATTGCACATACAAAGCTTGCTTCATCCTCGGAGCCTTAAAAGACTTTTATTGGGAGAAAATGGAGACACTTAATGAATCTAACGGGTTTTGGTTATGGAAAGATTTGCTATGAACCATTGCATCAAGGTTGAAATGCCCAAGAGGCTGACAAGCTTATTGCCCATTTCGGAGATTAAATAGTTTTGGAAAAATTTTCTCCCCTGGCAGTTGTAATTGTGTCTGTGAAATAAGTATTCATTCTGCTTGAGCACCGTGGTTTGAATGCTTCCTTCTGTATTTTCCCCCAGTGGATTGATTCTAAAAAATGTCTACTTTTTTAGACAATGCAAATTAACCCATGAACTTGATGATGCGTCCTCCAGCTCCTAACATTCTTGTCATGTCCCATGCTAATAGGCAGCCAGAGACCCTGTCAAATTTCTTTATCTTGGATTATCTCTCCAGTTGTTTGAAGGGAGGAAAAGGAACTAAAAAATTGTTCTTCCAGGTTAATAATGTGGTTATGGGACAAGGACAAAAGCTACCATTAGTAACCTTGAGAATATTATGCTGCCAGAGTAGCACTCATGAGTAGGTAAAGTGATCATTTAGTTTTTAGGAATTCCAAGGCATCTGAAAAGGTCTGAATTGCCCCAAATAAAATGGAGTGAGGATACCATCTCAAAAAGAGCTAAGGGAGTGTAAGCAGAAAAATACAGGCTCATCATAGACAAATCATCTCTTCCCTGACTTTGCCCAGGGTCAACGTTGCATATTAGTCTGCTAACTGCTGACAGGTATCTGACCTTTTGGGTGATTTAGAGCATTTCTGTTTCTAGCCTGGTTGGATCATTACGTGTTAACACAGACCACAGCATATTCCTGTTTCACAAGCAATCATATCTAGAATTCTTAAGTTTATCATTTTAACGTAGCCTTAGTATCATAGCTTAAAATTGAATGTGAGAATATCAAAGAAACCTGGAGACAGTTAATAATATTTACTTCTGAGCATTTTCTGTGTCCCTGGAACTGTGCTAAGCCTGTGAGTAATTACCTTATTTAATCCTGTAACAATTCTATGTGGTAGGCTCTGGGGCTATCCTGTGGAAACTGACACTCAGAGAGATTGAGCAACCTGCCTAAGGTCACGCAATTAGTAATTAGTTCAATCAATTTGTACCCAGGTCTTTCTGATGCTAGAATTGGAGCTGATAACCATTGTCCTATACTGCCTTCCTTTTAATCCTCAGAACCCTGAGAAAACCTGATGCTAGAAAGAAGACGATTGTTTACTAACCAGACATGTACACTATATGCCACCGTGGGTTGAATCTGATTTTTATGCCATTCTATGAATGGTAATTTCTTTGAATATGTTTTTTTTTTTGTCACTCCAAAGCATCCTAGGATGATCTTTTTAGCCCTATTACCTTGTTCAGCTGCTTTTCTCTCTCCACATTTTTGGGTTGTCAGAGGTATTACCATTTATGCCTGAAGTGAGGCAAGAGTGGTCCAAGAATATGAATGGAAAGAACAATGGACAAGAACATCTTTGTTCAGGTGACTGGTGGGATCAGCTCAACATTGTCCCCTAGAAACCGCTGTTAGCCAGATGACAAGGGAACATTAAGCAATCTATTCTGAATATGGCTGAAACCATCTGCATATTAACAACAGGCAGATTCTTTTCTGAGAAAAATAGAAATTAGGGTGGGAAATAGGACTTGTAAGATAAATATACAAATATCATGAAAATTTGCAACTAGGAGTACTCCTTAATCAGTGGAAATGACCACTGATAAAGTGAAGTGATTGGTGTATAGGCATTTGAAGATTCAGGTTGATCGCTATTTTCTTATATTTTAACCAATCACAAGTGAATAATTTTACTAAATTGTATGTTGAAGTTTATGTGTCAAGGCAAACCTACACAAAGTCAGAAGGTGTTCCTTACACTTTCACTGCTCATGAGTCTCTGTCGTTCTTGGTTGCATGTGTTTCCAGTTTATCCCGCTGGATAAATGACTTATCCAATTGTTTGCTTCCCTCTCTAGTCAAACAAGTATTTAGATACCAGATGGTAGGGAGATCAGAGGCAGGTTCAGGAATCTTTCCTATCTCACATGGATGTTGTAGGAATTAATGAACTAACGTATTCTGAAATGTTTTTAAAAGGTGAAGTGCTATATAAGTGTCAAGCATGATTAACTAGCAGCCAAGTTATTAGGCACCTGAATATTATGCATCTTTTCTGAATTTCAGAAAAATGGATGCACATATTCATTTTCAACAACACTGTTATTTGAGTAATATTTAGACACTCAAATAAACATCTAGCTTGATCCAAATTATCTCCACTTTTCTACTAGTCATGTAGGCCTTAAGGGTTGCATATTTATACAACTATGAGTAAGACAGACACAGTTACCAATCTCATGGAGTTGTCAGTGCATCAAGAAAAATTTATATGGTAAAATGCAAAATATTAGTTTATTTTTCATCTATAACCCAGACTTCTGGTACAGGAAGAATTGAGGGTTAACAAGTCCTGGTGGTTGGGAATATGAACTCCAGCGCAGACTCCCTGGTTCCAAACCGTGGCTCCATCACCAATAATGTGACTTTGGAAAAGTTGCTTTTCCTCTCTTTGCATCAGTTTATTTATGTAAAAGCTGGGGACAATGACACTACCTACTTCGTAGTTCATATATATAAGATGCTAACAACAGCAGTTCCTGACATGTAGCAATTGCTCCTTAAATGCTAACTATTATCATTATAATTGTCATTAACACTGGCCTAGCCTGGCTTCGCCCTCAGATAGGGATGATAAATAGAATTAGTAGTAATTTTACTAGCACCCATGTATAACCTTTGGTAGTTTACAAAGTCCATTTACATATGATACTAATCTGTTTTAACTATATTATAACCTATTATAACTAACCTATAATACTAACCTACTAATCACTTGCTATGTGCCAGGATCCTCACACCTTGGTGAAATAGGTTCGTAGAGTGGCAGCGTTTGTTTTGGCCTTATTTGCTCAGCAAGGTTTTTGGTCCCTTTCTTCGGTAATACACTCTAGCCACTACCTTTCACCCCACAGATACGGCATTGGACACCACATTGTGCCTGATCGATCACAGAACTTCTCAGCCGAAGGTAAACGTGTGAACCAGCGGGGCCAATCTGAGGCCTCCCTGGCATACTAAACAGGGATTTGATTTGAAAGCAAAGAATAAACACCTTCACCTCTGGGTTCGTGATGAGAGAAGAATGTGAGATTGGGGCTAAAAGTAACCAAGTTCATTGCCAAGTGAAGAAAATACAGCTATAGTAACAAAAAAAGAAGCCAAGCAGAGCTGAGCTGAGCTGAGAGATAGAAAAGGGAGTGAGTTCTGGTGGCTTTGAGTTTTGATCCCAGCGTTTGAGACTTTGGTCCTCATCTGATTTGATCGGATAGCCCAATATCACTTCCAGCCATGGGAGATAAGAAACATATTCTTTGTGATTATTTTAAAATAGTTAAAATTGTGTTTCCATCTCTTGAAACTTAAAGAATCCTCGCAAAACAAATGCTGTAATTCACCCATTTTATGGATAAGGGAGTTGAGGCTCAGAGAGGTTAGGTGATTTGCTCATGATAATATCACCAGTGATTTTCAGAGCCAGAACTTTATACCCTATTTAATGACCCTCAAATGGTACATTCCAGTCAAGAGAACAAGGCCAGGGAGCTGGGAGATAGAGCTGGTTATTAATGAAAAGAGCAGAAAAGGTATAGGACACCGTCAAGCTGTGGCTGTCTTCATAGCTAATTCATTCACAGGCTCATCAAGTATTTGTTTGGGCACTGAAGAAAAACTCTCTAGGGCAAGTCGTTTAGATAGAGGAAGTGAGTGATCCGCAGGTACCCTCAGCCCTGGAGGGTGGCTGTCTGCTGTCAGCTGCTGTCGGCCCAGCAAGTGGTGAGAAGCCGCAGAGCCAGCCTACCCATGTCTTCGGGTTGCTATTCCAGTGAATGCAATGTATGCAGAACGTGTCAAACTCTCGGGCCTCTCAGAAAATTGATTATGGAGCTTGTCCCTTCCTTAAGAAGCAAGCTTTTGTTTTTATTAGCATGTGTAAATATGGAATAACTCCTGAATGCAAATACGGATGACATTTTATTTTTCTGACATGTTTGGAAGCAGCCTGGGGCAAGGTGGCAGCGCATCAGTAAACATCACGAGAATTACACTGGGAATTCATCAACCGTGGACACTGTTAATGGGCTTATGCCATATGTTCCATAATAGCATGTTTGCTAACATGGAATTGGGCCGGCTGGTTGTATGACAAAGCTGCCACGTCTGTTTCTTGATGTATAGAAACAGGCTTTGTTAGTCAGATGTAGAATCTAGCAAGGTCATGTTAGGAGTAATTTCCATTTTGTGTGCTTTTGTTCCCCCTCATTGACTGTAAGAGAATGTGATTTGCCTCATTACAATATAATTCCAGGTGCAAAACACAATAATGACCTCTCTGCCAAAGACTGAAATTCACGTAACTGATAAGATAGACTCGATTCAGCAATGTTGGAAACCATTTGCTGGAGGCAGGAACCGTGTTAACTTTCTGACATAGGAGATCTAAGGTCAAGGTGAAGGCCCCAGCTGCAGCCGTGTCTGGACTCAGACGAAAAGAGAAAAACAGTGCTGTCCAGTAGCATTGCAGTTTGCAGCCTTGTCTGGGAGAGTCAGAGACATCCCATGGCATGTGGAAAGTTAAGGAAAGGCTTGGTTATCAAAGTGGAGACTGGAAAGAAAGCAGCCAATACCAACTCGTGTGACAGACTTCAGCCCTGGGCCTCTCCAAGCAGGGCTGCT
This sequence comes from Avahi laniger, assembly GCA_963575035.1. Classification (NCBI taxonomy): domain Eukaryota; kingdom Metazoa; phylum Chordata; class Mammalia; order Primates; family Indriidae; genus Avahi; species Avahi laniger. The sequence continues at coordinate 21,520 of CAUYSK010086391.1, read as the reverse complement.
GGCATAACCATCACCCCTGTTTCTCTTTTCAGATCCTTACTGATTTCCTCTGCTGCACAATTGATCCAAAATCATACTGCCTACACTGAAGTGTTGCTTCTTTTTCCCCTCTTGGATTCTTGATTGTTTGTGCTCAAGTGGGAAATCAGGAATTTGTTATGAAGTCATTACAATAACTTGGGAAACTTGAGCATTCCATTTTCACCCACCCAGGGAAAGGTTTCCTGCCAAAACCATGGGGTGGCCTGACATCTGCCCTTTGTTGAAAGTGGCCAATCACGTCCTCCACGGGATGCTTATGACAAGTGTATCGGTTGCCATTTTATTAGACGTGCATTTACAGATGGCACCTGGATACCAGACGCCACCCTGGACCTCAGTCTGCCTCCGCCTGAGGAGTGACTTCCGCTCAGTCGGGGTGACCTATGGCTGGCTCCTCCAGACTCCTTTTCTGTTTCCAGTCTGACTGAGACCACAATGTTTCCTGTCCCCTACAAACTACGTCAACCCAAACCTAATGTAAAAATGGGGAGTGAAAAGGGAAAGTGAAAAGTCACATGTTTTCTGAAACCTGGAGCTTATAAATAAATAAAGAAGTAATAAGGAGCCAGAATGTATTTGGTCAGAAGGAAAGAGAAGTGTGAACTTGAGAGTATTAAAAAGGAGGGGGGAGAATGCCTAAAATGATAAATTAAATGGTTGGTTGGTTTGTTTACAACCCTGGAGTTATAAGTACTTCTGTCTGACCTGGATTAATAATATTTTAGGAGAGGCCCACTGTGTATGTTTATCAATATTTGATTTCCAGAGCTTCTAGCCCAACCAGGGACAAAGGCTCTATGTTTCACCGGTGCTCATAGATGAATAATGCTTTTTAAAAGTATTGTCAATTTGGCTGTCATTTCACGATCCCAGAGACTCTGCTTATTAGGATAGCAGGCGAGTGAAGAAATGAGGTGGGCATAGAGGTGGCAGGGGTTAATTTCATATTTATCATGAGATCTTGCATGATTTCCCTAAAAGATATTTAATTTCCACTGGGCATAATAACTTGCAGCTGCCAGAATGTGCTGTGTACCAGTGGCGAGTTCTTGTCTTTGGAGATTTTATGCAAGTCATTATTTAAAAATAGAGATCCGGGAGTTACAGCTGGCTAATTAATCTACCACTAAGGAAAGCTAAGCGAGTGACCCACTTAACTGCTTTCAGGAACCACGGCTGCTCTGAAGCAAACTTGCAAAAACATCCCATACAAAGAACTAGACTAATACCTCCCCGTGGCATTGTTGTGGTTTTCTCGGGGAACACATCCCTGTTCACCTGCTTCTCATTCCCCCAGACACCGCTAATTGAGCCCTCCTCCACGCACATGTGAACGTCCACAACTCGGGTTCCTACGGGCTTTGCCATCTCTCTGGGCCCTTCTTCCTGAGGATGCTGCCAGGCTCCCAGGATCCCCTTCTTTCCCTGCGTCGCCCACCCACCCGCTCGGAACCCTTCTTCGGTCCATGTTTTCTACCACGTCAGCTCCGAGGCCTCTGTCTTCTGCGGGTTCCCCTCAGAGAGCCACGACACACACTCCCCCTTATTTCCTCCACTGCCCCACTGCAAGCCGCCTCCCGTCCTGCCTGTCGTGTTCCTTCACCCAGTCCGCCCTTGCCGTTCCTCTCTCAGCCCGAATGTGGTCTATACATCCTGCAAAGCTCCACTGTGTCTATCCCAGGACACCCTGAGTTTTCACTCAAACTTGACAGCAGAGGATTGACATACTTAGGTCATGACGCACATTTATCATTGGTCTGCAAGGGCCCTGATCTTGATTTTCAATGTATTCATTAAGTAACGTATTTTTCACATTTATTCCTATTCCTTTTACCTTCTCCACATAGACAGGCATTCTTTTGTATTTTATGTGTATCTTTTTTATTGCATACACCCTTGCCAAAACATTATTGTTGCTATATGTACATGTATTTTAATTCACATAAACGACAAATGTTAAATTTCATCTGTTTACTTTTTTCACTCAGCCCTACACCTTTGACATCCACCCATGTCTCCAAATCTGTGGCTGCGCTGCACATTCCATAGTCGGAAACCATCATCTTTACTTCTCCGCTCTCTTTGTAATGTACACACCCAGATCCCTCCATCTCCCTCGATCTTCCCTTCTCTGAAATCCTGTGGCGTTCACTTACTATAAGACTGAACTCTTAATGATATGCTGTTCTGTATTTTCCTATCAGTGTTTTATGTTTCTCTCTTGTCTTTTATGTGACTCCTTGAGATCAGGGACCATCTCTTATAATCTCTCTTCCCACTTCACCCGTCACCACCTCTGCAGACCTTCTTTGGAGTGCAATGCATGTGGTGTTCAATAAATCCTTGTTTATGTAGTGAATTGAGTAACTTCACTCCATAAGCACCGGTATTTTCTCTGTTCATAACCATATCTCCAGTGTCTAAATGTCACCTCGCATATTGTAGGTGATCAGGAAATAGGTTTGAAGTATACAATTGTCTCACCTTTCACATAAGAAAAGGATTATGGAATAGTAGATTACACAGGGGTCAGATTCCTGTGTTCTGTTTCTAATCTGCTATCAATTAGATTGTGTGACACTGACCACATCAGGTACTTCCTCTGGGTCTTGGTTAGATCAAATGATTTCTTAGATCCTTGTCCACTCTAACATGCTGAGACTATGACTTCACTGACAATTTTTCAACACGAAGTAAGGCAGTGTTCAATGTGAAATCATTTCTAGGGATTACAGAATAATCATACTCAAGGCAATAGGGGATGGGAGAGGTTGTGTTGGGTAGAGATGAGAGTATGTCTTATTGTTCTGATCTTGGGCTCTCAGAATGGTCGGGAGAACAAAATGAGCTACTACCTGCAAAATGCTTTAAAAAAAGTCTGGCACACAATAAGTCCTATATAGTGCTTACTACTATTTGTGGATTTAAGAAATTCCACTAGCATTTGTAATAAACTCTTGCCTGGCATTTGGAAGTCTGGTCATCAAGCTTATGAACCATCCAGGGTACCAGGAATTCTAGTATCACTGCTGAAATTTATAGATTTCTTTTATAGGATAATTATCACCAGACAACAGTCTGATTTCTTTTAGGCACAAACTTTTCTCTTTCTGGTAATGGACAAGTTCTAATTTCCGTGACTTTTATAAAGTTAAATAAAGGAATATTGTCCTTCAAGATCATGTAGCAGCCAAGAAGGATGTTGGGACCAGAATCCTAAGTTCTATATTTGCTATCTATCAAAAAATGACTTTTTTTTATAGAGCAGTCACTTAGAAATGGAAACAGAATAGAATTACAAATTTATTAATATTGTATGAAGATGATATTTTCCCCTTTGGTAAGGAAGTAGTAACTAAATAATCTAATTTGGTTTCTCTTATCCTCAGGGAAGCAAATCCAAATATTGGACAAACCATTATTAAAATTCTAAATAGCATTTAAACCATGAACTTGTTTGTTGCTATAAGGCTTCTTTCTCTCTAGTTCAGGAGGTAAAGCTGTTTGTCTTAAAGAAAAAACCATTAAATGGTATTCATAATGGGCTACAGGTTTTATAACTTAACTATATTTGCTTCATAAGCAAAAATAACATTTGATGACTAGTTTATTCTACTATTCTACTGGGCAAAAGAAGTCTTAATCAAACATCATTTCAGTTTAATGCTTCGCATGCAAAATCCAATTTGTGAATTTATCTGCCATCTAAAAATTAAGAAAAACTCAGATAAAAATACAAAATGAGCTGGGGACTCCATGTGGACTAGGAATTTTTGGACCAAGGAAGGATTAAAATTTCTACTCAAAAGGTTGGAGAAATAGGTAGGCAAAATGTGAAGTTGCCAATAACAACATAAGAAAACAACCATGGATCATTTTGTTTTAGAGCTCAGAAACACTAGAGTAAATTATAAGACTTACATGATGAATTGGGATTTGTTTTTGTTTTTTTTTTTTTTTTACTCATGAATTTAATTTTGGGAAGTAGTCTTGTTTTCTGTTAAAATAAAAATAGGCTGTGTTTTAATAATGTCATTCTGGGTTGTGTTGCTCAAGTGATTCTCAGCTGAAGCTGCCCTTTTTTTCCATGTTGTATAAACCAAAATAAAATATTTAGTTTTAATACCTAGGATGGGCTGCCATGAATTAAAGGAGGCAATATGTAGAAAGACAATTTGAAAAAATCTCAAGTCCTATATACATATTCATTTCTATTATTATTTCATTCAGTAAAAACCAGAAGAGTACCTACCGTGTACCAGAAACTGCTTAAACACTTGGAGATTCACAAAGAAATAATAATACTTATGTTTACCCTTAAGGATTTCATAATTATGTTGGGGAAATGGACATATAAACAGAGAATGTCGATGTAATGTGGTGAATGCAATGACAGAGATATGCCACGGTGCTTGAGAGGATAGCAAGAGGCCCCTAACTAAGTTTTAGAGTCAAGAAATTCAGGGGAAATTAGGGAAAATATTAACAGAGTAAAGGAGTTCCAGAGGAGGGGGTGACATGAAGATAGCCTTAAGATGAAAAATAGCATGGTATATTCTGTGTTAGTAAAGAGGTCAATATTACAGGAGCTTAAAATATCAGAGAACAGCAGAAGATGAGTCTCAAGAGGTCAGATTACAGAAGGTCTGTATATTACGTTAAAGGTTCAGATTTTATCCTCCAGATGATGGAAACCCAGTGAAGCTAAGGAATAATGTGGTCACTCTGAGAAGTATGGAAGGTGGATTCAGGCATCGAGGAGAGCAGTGAGGAGGGTATTACTGCAGTCTTTGTGAAAGAGCCTGAACTTTGGCAGAGATAGTTGAATGAAACAGAGAAGACTAACCTGAAAAACAGGTAGGAAAGGCAATGTTTGGTGATTAATATTATGAGAGTTAGTGAAAGTGACCCTCAAGCTTATGGTTGGGCTGATTAGCTAATTTGTAGTACAATTTAGGTGCAGAACACTGGAGAAGAATCGGGTACAGGGAATTCATTTTTTGTCATGTTCATTTCGAGGTTTCTATAAGATATTTGAGAGGAGGTATCCAGGAGGTGATCAGATATAGGGCCCTGAATTATGAACAACAGGTCTGGGAAGGAAATTCCAATTTGTGAGTTATAAACACAAAAATGGTAGTTAAAACTCTGAGATAAGATGAGGACTGAGAGAAGCATGGCAAGGACAGGAACCAGGGAATATCAGTTTTTAGAGGAGGAGCCCAAGGAGAGAAACCCAGGAACAATAACCTAGAGGGACTAGGTAAAATGTTGCCAAGGGACCAAAGACACTGTCCCTCACCGAGGCCAGAGGAATAGAGGTTCAGGTGGGAGGTGTGATCCAAAGAGAGACCGAAGCAATGAAATCCAGTTTAAGCACTTAAAAAGAGTCTCTTACATTTAGAAAAGGCACAACTGTAGGTGACTTTATCAGAGCAGTGTCACTGCAATAGTGGCAGCAGAAACCCAACCACAGCCAGTGGAGGAGTAAATATAGCGAGAGCAAACGCAGAGTCGTTCTCTGTGGAAAACTGGGGTGGGAAGAAAGAGAGGGGTGGCTAGGACTCTCAGGCCAGAAAATGCAGGCTCGAGAGCAGGTAATTTGAAGAGTGAGAAGTTTAAGTAAGGCTGGAAGCTGAAGGGAAGGAACTATAGTGGGAAAAGGTAGAAATGTGTGACAACACACACACAAAAATGGTGTAGTGTGTTCCCTAGGAAGTGGGAGAGATAGAAGGATGGGACCCAGAGGAGAGGTTGGTCTTAAGCAGGAAGGACTTAAACTCTGGGACTAGAAGGATAGATGGAAGGAAGGGCGTGGGTGATGGAGAAGTGCGGGAGAGGTCGGTCATGCTTCATGGCTTCAGGACACAGGTTGTTAGTATTCCCCTAAGGACTGAACTCAATGATTAAGCTGGTGAAATTCATCTTCAGGAGCCCCTCGCAAACCTTTTCAGGGTTGCTTTCTCCCCTCCAGTTAGCCACGTTTCCCATGCTCTGCTCAGAGTCTCAGCCCAAGCGTCTGATCTCCTCTCCTAGCTCCATGCATGAACTTTTCTCCAGCAGTGCTGGAGGTCCTCTGACACCCAGCGCCTTCCCCTTAAAATATCCATTGATTATCTGCATTCACCATACTGTAAACTGTTTCATTTTGAGATATAAACACCTGCCACTCAGCCAACTGGTCCAACTGCTCCAGGAGCATCTGGCTTTTCGACGGACACTCTGGCTTTCAAGAGTCCTGCCTTATTTCACCACCTCCCTCAATTCAACCACCCCGCTAGTAAGCACCCTCTGCTCCAGTCATGCATTGCATCTTCATTTTTCCAGCAAGGGAGTAGTATGCAAATCACATGGCTGGAATAATAACTAGGACAGCAAAGTTTTCTGAGGTGTCCCCACTGTCACACCTGATGGGAAATGCCACAGGCAGCTCTGTGAAGAAGGGGGCTGCAGCTCTGGAGGTGGCATATTCCAACACACATTGCCTTGATTCATTGCAAGTCTTCAGCTGCATGCTAGGCATATGATACACCCCTGTCTTAGGGAAACTGAGTCAGTGCTACTTTGTTTTTTAAATGAGTGTTTACTACTGTTTGCTGGTTACTGTTACAATCACAGAAATACAGGCTAAGCCATTTTCTCCTAAAAAATAGTGTTTTCCAATATGTCCAAACAATCTCCAAGGGAATAGAAGAAAAAAATACCCACCAAAGCTCCCTGGACTGTCATACCTGGATACCTTCATCTCAGATGTACTAGCTATGCCCGGACTTCCGGGATGGCTGGGCTAACAATAAAAATACCCCTAGGGCTCTGTTCTCCATTGAGTCTGGATCTAGAATGTACAACACTATGATTAGGGGTACAAATTTTAGAGTCAAATTGATTTGCTTCCAGATTACCACTTACAACTGTGAGATGGTTCATAGAGTTGTTGTGAGGATTAAATGTGATCACGAATTTAAAGGGCTTAGCTTCATTGCTAGTACATAGTAAGTGCTCAATAAATGAAGCCTGCTATTGAATTATTACTATTAATAATTCATGCTCTAATTTAAGAAATTGCCTGGTTTAACTAGCTGCAGGCACAGGCTGGGACTGCTTTCTCACCCAGCCTCGGCTCTACGGCTGTGAAATGGAGAAGCTCTTTTTCAGATGTGCACACTCACTTGCTTCCCTCACCACCAATGATGACTACTCTCTCTGGTCAATTAGTATGATCAGTCTCTTAGGGGAATCGTTTCCCTAAGAACCAAATGTGCTTACATTCGGTGGCACCCTCTGTAAGGCAATTAATTTTTTTTCAATAATATCCATCTAATAGATAGGTACATTATGAATGAGAGCCATAATGATAAGCTGCCTCCTGTTTGCTCATTTTGAAGAGTCTCATTAGGGACAGTGGTCCTCAATGTTAATGAAATGACACAGTCCAATTACAGAATTGCAGTTGCACACACCGGTGCTCAAATGAGAGGAATTGCAGCCTAACAGGTAATGTCGCTGTGTGTTTTTGCACTCCTTTAGGTTGCCTCCACCTTGGTCCAGATCGCCCCCTTTCCTTTGGCCTATTTTGGAATTCAGCCATATTCTGAATGCTGGGAAATGCCTAAGCTGTAAACAGCTTGTTTTTCCACAGAACAGCTCATGCCTGAAAAAACTGATAATGATTTCAAAATTTCTTTTAATTGAGTTTTTAATTACAACACAGATAGCAAATATCCCTTTCATATGTAATTTTGACAAAGATAACAAGCAATTTCACATTCTTTGGAGAACATTCAACAAGTGTGGGAGCTTACAGTTAAGTGGCAACTGCTTCGTGTTTAGAGATGAGTACCTGACAGCCACTCACTCAGGGAAGGTCGGGACCTGGAACATCTGGATCTCAATAAATTGTTCCGTGTAACAATCCAAGTGCTATAATGCAACCTGCTACTGGGAATGCAAATCTGGTTGGCTGGCTTAGAATCTTGTCTGTCTAATTAATAGCCCACTTATTATGAATTGGGATACTATAGAGCCAATTGATGTTTGGGCATGGTTTCACCTTAAATAAATCTTTTTATCTTTAGACCTCGTCGGTACATCAGACAAAAATACACAAATAAATTCTTCCAAAATGCAAAGCCTAAACTTGAGATGGGTACTATGTACCTTTGCTGTTTTTATTTTTTTGGCATTTACTTAAGAGTTCTAGAGCCATGTCCAGAGCTCCAGAGCTAGAGTTAGACCAAAGAAACTTCTCCATCCCAGAGAGCAGAAAACCTGCCTACCATTAGCTGGTCCTGCTAGCACCTCCCACAAGCACTCAAAGGCCATGTGCATAATCCCCGTGCCTCCTGGTAACATCCAGAAGTTCACGCTGATGTATCTTTTTCAACCACAGTGGTTTGGATTTCAGAAACCAGGAAAACAAAAATTCAAAAATCTTTCTCGATTAGATCTTACAAGGAATGATCATTTTTTTATTTTACTAAGTAAAATTTTTTTTATTTTACTAAGTAAAGATGATTAAACATTTTTCTTTTCACTGATCTGTTTCTTCAGTGAATATTTATCAAGTACATGCTATCTGTAGCTACTGAAGTATGCCTTGTGAATGCAATGAAAAAGAAAGCTAGATATAATCCAGGCCCTCAAGTATCATATAATCTAGTGGGAGAGATAGTATTGATTACACTAATAGACATAAAATTCACATCGAGATAGGTACCCTGAAGGAAATCAACATGGTTCTTTGCAAACATATAACACATTAATTTTATATGGACAGAGACTGTCAGGAAAATCTTCCCCTTTAAAATTGATGCTTGGACTTAAATAATCTCAGACTACACAGGGCCTTGTAGAACATGGTAAGGATTTTGAACTTTATACTAAGAGTAATAGAAAGTAAAGAATTTTAAGCAGGATTAATGTTTTTAAAAGATTCCTCTGGATGCTACTGGGGAGCGGATTGGAGAGAAGCGAGAGGGGAGTGAGTGAGGTCAGTTGCGATTCAGTGGCCTAGTATGAGCAGTGTAATGGCCATGGTGCAAGTGGCTAGTTGAATTTGAAACATATTTTGGAACTAGAATTGCTTGGACTCATTGATAGATGAGGGGAAGGAGGACAAAGAGAGAAGCAGCGATGATGATTCCTGTATTCCTGGGCAGAGCACCTTGCCATTTACTGAGATAGAAAGACCAAGAGAGTAACAGGTTGAGACATGAAGGGAGAATTAAGGGTTCCTTTTTGGGCTTGTTAAATTTAAGGTGCCTCAAATTCACAATCACAATGCGGAATCAACTTGAAAGCCCATCAACTGATGAGTGGATTAAAAAAATACACACACGCACACACCCCATGGAGCACTACTCAGACATAAGAAATATTCAGACATAAGAAAGAATGAAATAATATCTTTGCAGCAACTTGGATGGAACTGGAGACCATTATCCTAAGTGAAGTAACTCAGGAACAGAAAAATAAATGCTACATGTTCTCACTTATAAGTGGGAGCTAAGCTATGGCTATGCAAGGACACACAGAGTGGTATAATGGACACTGGAGACTCAAAAGGGGAGAGGGTGGGAGGGGATGAGGGAGGAAAAATTACCTAGTGGGTACAATGTACACTATTTGTGTGATAGGTACACCAAAAGCCCAGACTTCACCACTATGTGATATATACATATAAGGGAATTCAACTTGTACCCCCTAAATCTATTGAAATTTTAAAATCACAATAAAATACCACTATACAGCAATTAGACTGGATAGATTTTCAAAAGCCAGACTGACAATTCCAAGTGCTAGCAAGGATGCAAAGCATCCCTTTGCCGGTGGGAATGAAAACTGGTTCAGTTACTGAAAAGGCTAAACACAGTTATCACATGTCCTAGCAATCCCACTGCTAGGTATTTACCCTAGAGAAATGAAAACTTTGTTCACATAAAAACCTGTACAAAAATGTTCATAGCAGCTTTTATTCATAATTACCAAAACTGCAAACAACCCAAACGGCCTTCAGTGATGAATCGATAAACAAACTGTGGTACATCTACACAATTGAATTGTACTCAGCGAGTAAAATGAATGAACTGTCGATACAACTTGGATAACCTCAAAAGCGTTAGCCTAAATAAAAGAAGCTTTTCTCAAAAGGCTACATTCTATATGATTCCATCTTTATGACATTCTTGAAAAGACAAAACTATAGTGACAAAGAACAGATCAGTGTTGGCTAGGGATTAGGAGGGAAGGTGTGACTATAAAAGGTAGCACAGAGGAGTCTTTCTGGGTGATGGAACTGCTCTGTATCCTGACTGTGGTGGCAGTTATACAAATATATATACCTGTGATAAAATTCATAGAGCTGTGCATTAAAAAAGTCAATTTAGCTATGTGTTAATCTAAAAAAACCATAAAATAAAAAGCTTTCCCATATTGGCATTTAAAAAAAATTAAGGTGCCTGTGAAATATACATGGCAGGAGGAGGGTATAAGCACCAGAAGCTTAGAGGAGTGTTTTGCTGCCAGATATACATTTAGGAGTTATCAGCACATGGATGGTATTTAAAGCAGTGGAAGTAGATAAGGTTTCACAGGAATAAGCACTTTGGAACTTATAACATTTTGAGGCCCAATACAGGAGGGGAAATCTTTAGTGCATCTTTACATGAAAAGGATGATATTTTACACACACAAAATAGAAAGAACACAATATCAGCCCTTTAAGTTAAGGACATTCAGCTGCATAAATCCTCTCTCCCCTGTCCTTATCATTCTCATCGTGCTGCAGATCAGTGCGGACTTCGTGGTGGAACAGCAGTTGCAAATCACTGCTCTCGAGTTTCTGCGACAGCCCTGGGCAGGAATGACCTCGTTTTGGCAGCAGAAAGTCTTATCCACACCCAGCCTCACCTGACCTCTTAGACTTTCCACACTTAAAACACATCTGGAGTTTCTGAATCAATTTAGTATGGGATCGAAAGTCACAGAGTGGCACAGATTCTGCAATATGGTATCAGTTCTGTCCTGTCCCACAATGCAAAGTCAGCTACTTCCTGCGCACTTTGTGGCGTTCCTCAGCCAGAGGACTACATAGCAAATTGTAGCATGATTATTTGTGCGTGGCAGGGTCAATTAACACTTGCATAAGTATCACCTCGCTCTGCCCATCACAGTATTGGCATTCCTCGTGGTATTCTTTGCTACTACATCTAGTGTAGGTTTTCTAAATTCTCCTATTACAGTGTCCAAGACAGTCCTGATCAATCAGATTGAATGTGGGAGATAATAGTAATAGTAATAATAATTTTATTATGATATAATATTAGTACTTATACCTATCATTATTAATAATAACATTTTTAGTATTTTGTGTCATAGCCTGTAGTAAATGTTGTCTGTCTTATGTAAACCTTAACCACAACTTAGGGCATTGTTGCCATTTTACAGATGAAGAAACTGAGGCTGAGAGATCAACATCTCAGGTGTACATTTCATTATTGTTTTTACATTGTATTGTAATTATACGCCATTATCTGCTACAATGGAAACTCTCCGATGACCAAGACTCTATACTTTTCCTGTTCGGAATCTCAGCACCTAACAGTGCTTGGCACATTTAAGGTGCTTATTAAATGCTGACTTATGGAAGACCTTAGGTACTGTATATGATAGAAGCCTTCTGAAGGGCAATGATTATGTCTTACATGATTTAGACCCTCATACAGTACCCAGAATAATATTCAATAAATATTTGGAAGGTTGAGTTTATGAATTTAAAGGTGCCTGTAAAAACTTCAGTAGACTAAGAAGTTTCAGAGCAAAGGTGCTAGAGGAGTGATTGCTTGAGCCACGTAACATGCTACTGCCGCCACTGTGGGTCTGACTCTTATTTAACCATTCTTATTCATGACTTGGATGAAAAATAAGGAAAGAAGCTGCTCCTTTTTAGAATTCACTAATGATTCCAATTTGGAAAGTACTGTGAGCAGCTCAGGCAACAGAAATAAAATGCAAATGACCTTAGAGACTTGAGGTGTGCGGGCTGGGAATAATAACTGTGAGCATTTGAAAGGCAAGGCAGTGAATACACCTGGGAAAAGAGAATCCAAACACAGAGCTGTTCTGGGAAGCAGACGCCAGATCGCAGCGATGCCAAAGCAGGTCCCGGAGGCACAGTGGTCTGCAAATCAAATTCAGGCCGGTCGGGCAGCCTGGCAGGATGAAAGAGCAGTCCAGCTTGAGGCCGCCTGTGCAGAAGGGCGCGGAGTAACAGTTCCTCTGTGGACAGTTGTGGCTGAGCAGCACCTGGCACCACACGTCGTGTTCCCACCACTTCATTACGAAGAAAGCTCGGGCCATTTGGAAGAAGTGCAGAGAATAGCAACAAGAGTGAACGAATTCAGGAGCCCGAGGAAAGGATGTGGATGGAAGATTAAAAGGAGTACATAGCTGTAGTTTAGCTGCAGAAAGCCAAGGGAAGAAGGAGAGGTCTGGGAACTAATAATAAATATTCAGGTCTGTTCTAAAACAGCCAAGCGGAAACTTGCAGAATACCCGTCAAATTAAGATTTTTCAGATGAAAATGGACATTTTCTTCCAAACCATAGGCTTCTGGCCTAAACCGGCACTGTCTACCCAGGTGCTCAGTAAATACTATCTTATAAAATAACCTCCTTTTGCCGAAAGAGTATAGGATCCAGGAACTAGACCGATTGGAAGCACATTGAAAAATCAGCCAACCTTTTCCTTTAGTGCCAGCAGGACAGGATTAAAGGAACTAGATTTTGTTGTGTTATTTAAGTTAGACGATTTTCAACAATGAAGTTGCCTCTTCCCATTCAGACAAATACAGAACAAAATAGAAACCTTTGTAGCACAGGGAATGCCTAAGACATGGTTGGCTAGACTCTGGTTAAATCCTGTCATTGCAATTTACTTCATGTCGAAGAGAACAAGTAAGATGCTGACGCACATCCCACCCTGGGCAGTGGAGGAGGGCAGATGAGGCTGTGTTCTGGGCTGAAGGTGGACTCGGTGGACTTCACTTTTGAAAGATCAACTGCAAATATCGAAGTAGGTGAATTAAGGGTAATTCTTTGTTTTATAGAAAGGAGTCTCTAAAAACAGCAACTCCCCGTGGTGCCATTGAGTCAGTCTTTGTTGATGGATCGTTAACTACAATGTTCTTAACCTAGCACCTGGATGAGAGACCCGCATTCAGCTTTCTAGCCAACTGCAGAGCAGTCACAGTGCCGTCGTGAAGCTCCAGGCTCAGAGCGCTTCCCTGAGTTCCTCGAACACGCAAAGCCTCTGAGGTGTACTGTTCCTCCCCCTGCTGGTCTTGTGTATCCTCCCGCGTCCCTGCCCCCTTCCTGCTTTCTGCGTGGCTGGCGCCCTCCTGCTCCTCCCCTCTCAACTTAAATGTCATCTTTTCTAAAAGGCCACCCTGTGTGTATCTGGTTGGGATGATTTTGGCTGCAAATAGCAGAAAACCATATTGATAGCGGTTCAAGCCAGGAGCTATTAACTCACTCGCCACTCAGCAGTGTGGTCAAGGACCCAGCATCACCCTCTCTCTCTGCTCCACCACCAGCATCACATCCACGCCCCAGGCAGGATGCCTGGGCAGGAGTTAAGGGGGAATAAAGTCTTTCTTCCAGTTAAGCTTTGCTTTTTTTTCTTTTTCTAAGAAGAGGCACCATCCTCAGAGATTTCGACTATATCTGATTGGTTAGAACTGTGTTATGTTCAAGGGAGTCTGGAAAGTCTTGATTAGCTTCCAGCCTCCATAGTAGAGGAAGGCAAAGGAGAAGGGGCTGCGGGTAACTTTCACACCGCTAAACCTCAGTGTCTGCCATGGTCTATGCCCCTCCCACCCGTGTCCCCAGCCCCAGTGACTCTCTGTCATACTTCTCTACTTCTCTTCATGGCGTTTATCATGGTTCGTAGCTGCACATTTTTAATCCCACTGGGATATATATCCTGCATGGCTGGTTCTCTCACCACTGTATCCCCAACCCCTAGCTCTGCACCTGACGAATAGCAGGTACCTTATAAACATGGCTTGACTGGTGGGCTGGGTGGCCGCTGGATGAAAAAGGAAGAGACACTACCTCTGAAATGATCATACAATCACAATCTCCTGCGAACATAGGATTCTAGTTATCAAAATTTGATTTCAACATATCTCCTTTGTATTTATTATATAATATTTCAAATATAAAGAGAGGTATATACGAAATAAAATAATGAATATTCAAATTACCCACCACTCAGCTCTATCAAATTTGCAGGTTTTGCTATAGGCCCTTGAGGTCTGTTGAGGTTGTATTTTAAGAAACAAAACATCTCAAATGCAGCTGAAGTCCCTGTGTCTCTTTCCCTGGTTCCATGCTCCTGCCTTTCTCTCTATGGAAGTAACCAGTACCTTAAATTTGGGTTTACCGGTCTAATACATGCTTTTATACTGTGACTATCTATGTATCAATGCATATCCATAAGCAATATAAAATTACAGGGTATTATAAGTTGTATGTATTATATTTTGTATAAAAACTATACATATTATATAAGCACTAAGTGTATTATTACCTTTTAGGTCTATCTTGTTATTGATGTTTAACTACATTTTGGCATGTAGCTGTATAGTATTTTCATCATACGAATATACTGCCATTTATTTTTCCATTTTTCTTTTGATAAACATTTTGATTGTTTACAGTCTTTCCCTATTACAAATATTGCCACATACAGTTAGCATTCTTTTACATATTTCTTTTTCACACATGTAAGGTTTTCTATGTACCTGGAAGCAAATTTAATTTTCTTTGATTTGGCCAAAGTGTACTATAGGATAGTTGTGCCAGTTGATACTCCCACAAGCAGTGGGTTGAGAGAAACTGTTTCTGCACTCAACAGTTGGTATCATCAGACTCTGAGTTTTGTCAATCTGTGGACGTGAAATGGTATCACATTGTTTTATTTTGTATTTCCTGGCAATGGGGAAGGTTGAGATCTTTTAAAAGTTATGTTGACCAATCAGGTTTTCTTTTATGAAAATCACCCATTTGTATCCATTGTCCTTTTTGAAGGAACAGGGATTGTTTTTTTCTTATTGATTTATAAAGTTTTTTATATATTCTGGATAGCAATTCTTTGTTGTTAACATGCATTGCAAATGTCTTTTCCCAGATTGTTGCTAGACTTTTGATGTTGTATATGATGTTACTTTATGAATAAGAGTATGAAAATTTTAATATATTAATAATAAAATTGATCAACATACTACTTTGTGGTTTGAGCTTTTTATGTCTTATATAAGAAATCCTTCTCTATCTCCAAAATCCTAAAGATATCCTACCATATTTTCTTATAAAAGCTTTAAAGTTTGGCTTTCCACAAGTAATCCAGCTGGAATCATTTTTATGTAATATAGAAAGATCTAATTTTATTTTATTTTTTCTACATGGATAACTAGTAATCTAGGCAACATAATTGAATGCTTTATTTTTGATCACTGATTGATATTAAGTTTCCATTTATGCCTGGTTGTCTTTTTGGATTCTGTATTATGATTTATTGATCTATGTTTTTGATCCCTGTGTCAATATGACACCTTGATTATTCCTGTAGCTTTCAAGACATTATTGTATAGCATTAGGTGCAAGAGCTCAGTAGCCACACTACTTGGATCCGAATCCTGACTCTGCCATCGCCTGGCCGTGGACTCAGAGGGAGTTCCTTAACCTCTTTGTGCCCCAGTTACTCTTTTATCTGTAAAATGGTGACAACAATCATATCAAACTCATAATGCATAAAAAGCTTTTGCCTGACATTTTAATACTCAATAAAAGTTAGCTGCTAGTAGTAGTAGTATTATCAGTATTATTATTACTAATTGTGATATCTGATAGGTCTGGTTACCTCTACTCTTTTCTTCTTCTTCAAAATGGTGTTATCTATTGCTCATCTTTTGCTCTTTCAAATAAATTTCAAGATTGGCTTTCATGGCAATGCCTGTTGAAAATGCAAATGTAATTGCATTGAATGGATTAATTTGAGGCTTCTTATCCATAAACTTGGTATAACTCCTTGTTTATTCAGTTCTTTTGTGCCTATTAGAAAGTTATTTTATAATTTATTCCACAAAGGTCAACATATATTTGCTAGATTTATTGTTAGCTACATTTTGGTTTGTTGTTGCTATTGTGGATAAGTTACTTTTGATATTATTTTTCTTGAATGAGTTATTACTACTATGTAGAAATCCTATTTTTATTTCTGTGTTGATCCTGTATTTAGTCACTTTGCTCAACATTTACTAATACTAATGGTCTGTAGATTTTCATGAATTATTTATATAAAAAATTGTTTACATTTAAATACAGTTTTCTTGCTATCTTTCTAATATATACCTCATATTTAGTTTTCTTATTTTATGGTGTTGACTGAGATCTCCTAACAGCATTAAAGAGAAATAACAATAGCAGGCATACTAGTCTTATTGTAACTTTAATGGTAACTTTTTAAACTTCTTTAAGTTTGATTCTTGCTGTAAGTTTTTGATAATATTTATCAAGTTTAGGAAGTTCCCTTTTATTTCTAGTTTACTAATATTTTAAACATAAGTGAATATCAATTTCATGAAATATTTTTTGGCATCTATTGAGTTTATCATAGATTATATATTTTTAATTTTTAATATTAAGTAATGCATTAATAGATTTTCTAATGTTGAAACATCTTTTCATTCCTAAGATAATATACATTGATTAACAAGAGTGTTTCTAAGAAACACTTAGGTCTTTTTCCTAAAGGATAGGAAAGCTGAAGGTTTTTCAGCAATTATTATTTTTATTTGACTTCACATAGGTTATTTTTAGATCTTTGTATGCTTACTTTACCATTTATCTCTTTCATTTTTTGGCATTTCCATACTTTAAAATATGGAACACATAAAACTTGTATAATAGCAAAAGATGTGAACAGTGGAAGATAAGAAAGGTGGAAGTGTGGACTCTGCTTGTTTCGAACCATGAAATGAAGGGTTAGTGGAACCTCCTCAGAAGTACTGAGATTTCAAAGTATATAAGCCAAGGATTTCTGAAGTAACTTGGTCCAGTGCCTTAATTATCTTATTTGCAGAGGAGGTGAATTGTGCTGGCCATTTGTCTAAAGACCTGGTAGCACCTGTATCCAGAATCATTTAGGAAACAAGCTCTTAACTACTCAAGGTAACTGGGTACTGTTTGTGAGCTGGGACGGCTTGTCTTCTTAGAAGTTGTCCTGGGTGGCACTGATGCTGGCTGGTAATGGAGAATGGGTCTGCTCTTAATCTCTTAGCACCACTTTTGTTTTTTCTCTGTTCTTTTTTATTCATCTTTGGTAATTGCATCATTTTTGAGACTTATATGCACATACAACCTTTTGTAGATCCAATACTCAGCAAAGAGACTGTTCTGCTCAATAATTAGAGCTTTCGTATTACAATATTATTTCAGTGTAATTGCTCTTGGTGGTAAAATGCCAAGCCAGTATAAAAATATGGTTTTGATGGTTGTTGAGCAGTTCTGTTTCTGAGTATCTGTCCTAATTACATACACATATTCATATAATAACTGAGAAATTGCTGTAAGAAAGGAACCGTGTACACATAGTAATAACAATGTGATGTCCTGGCTGACTGGCTTTTAAAAAGATTCCAGAAATTGATTAAAACATTTAATGCCAGTCCTTCTTTCAAGGATTTGTGAACCAAATACCTTATTTCAATTGAAAATGTGTTATAAAGAGAATATTCATTTCTCCCTGCCCCTCATCATATGGAACACAGGGAGAAAGACACCAAACTCCTGGGAGTTATCTCCTTGATTAACTATGAAGTAATAAACATAGGAAAGCAGCAAGAATTCATGTATAAATCTCCACCTTTATAGCCCACATTTGCCAACTGACTCCATATTTGACAGATAAAGTGCATCTGTGAATTTTAAACTTCTCAGATTACAGTTAAGATATGTAATTAGATTTTCAGAAATACATCTTCCCCAAAATCTAGGCTGGGGTGGGGGTGGAGGGAGCTACAGGGAGGAAGCCAATTAAGACAGCTTTGCTTAGCTTAAAACAACAACAGCAAAAAACAACTCCAACCTGAAAATGGATGGAAGAACTTAACTAACAAGGACACTTCACAGAGGACATGTTATTTCTTGAAAGAGGCAGTGTGCTCTAGGACAGAGGTTCTTCATTCTTGGAACGCTGGAGTCAGGAGGTTTACTTGGTTAATAAAACCAGCTCTGTCAGACATGTGGCTTGATGTAGGGGTGGATGGAAACCAGTATTTTTGAACATTCGTTGCATATAGTTTTCTAAGCATTTATACTTATTGGAAGAAAATTAGCTATCTGAGAAACTCTATCAACTCAAAGAGGCCACTGAAGAGCTCCTTGAGAGCTCTGAAGCAAAAATACATTCCAGTGGGGCTGCTAAGGACTAATTCCAGGCTAGAAATATGTCCGTGAATCGTAATGACTATGTTGATAAAAGTAACTAATATTTCCTGAGCATATCCCACAAGCAAGCACTCACCAAACATTAAATAAGCATTAGCTTATTTAATACTCAAGAAAAACATACATAGTAGGTATTAGGTCACTTTACGGTTGGAAACTGAGATTCAGAAAAGTTGAGTAATTTTGCCCAAGGTTACCTAAACATCTCCTGTGGCAGGTTAAATCCTTTTTCTTCTATAAAATAGAAGTTGATATTGCCATTTATAGAAGAGCCTTAATGCCCTTAAAAGTAAAAGCTTCCTTGAATATTATATTGGAGAATTCACTAAGGCAATATAAATGTCAGCTTTTTTTGAGTAAGTATGTATATTTTTGTTAACAGACACAAAAAAAATTCATGTGGAATGGAGTTACTATAGATCTTCATGAAGATTGCAATCTAATCAGACATGTAAAATACACAAAGAATTACCTGAAATAGTTACAGAAGAAAATTTCAATAAATGCAAAGTAGGCAGATACTTGGAATTGAATTCTGTTTTCTCTGGAATTAATATTATTAATATCAGCCATAAAATGATGAGGAATGGGGTGGGCAACTACTTTCCTTAAAGGATTCTTCCTGCTCTCAAACGTAAATTGATGATTCCAATGAGTGCATACGAACAAATCCATGTGAAGGATATGACAAGTGCTAACTGATCAAAAAAAAGTGAAGCTGGCCACTGACATTTTTCTGGAGGTGAAGTTTGAGGTCAAAAGCAGGTGAGACCCACCGATGGGTTCAGAGGAACTGGGAATATTCTGATTTGAAGATAAGGCAGAGGGGATCAATCTATTAATAGACTGAAAACAGAGTGAAAAAAATAACAGTTGTAAAGAAGGGAGGGGGGAGTGGCAAATGGAATAAATTTTTCTAAAGTAGCTGAGTAAGGAAAATTGGAGGAAGAAGTTGATAAAGAGCATGTTAGAATTGCTAGGGATCAATTTTTTTAGAGGGGCCTGAGGGCTAAGAAAATAAAAATCAGAAACTCTGGAGATAAGACAGAGTTTTTTTATAAACAGATTTATTGAAATATATAGTTCACATACCATACAATTCACCCATTCAAAGTGTATGCTTTTGTGTTTTTTAGTATATTCAGAGTTGTGTAACCATCACCACTACCGATTTTAGAACATTTTTGTCACCCAAAGATGAAATTGTGCTGATTAATAGTCACTCCCAGTCCTCCTAATTTCCCTAGCACTAGGCAGCCACTAATCTATTTTCCATCTCTGTAGTTTTGCCTATTCTGGATATTTCATATAAATGGAATCATACAATATGTGGCCTTTTGTGATTGGCTTCTTTCACTAGGCATAATATTTGCAAGGTTCATCCATTCTATAGCATGTATCTGCACTTCATTATCTTTATGGCCGAATAATATTTCATTATATGTACCTATATACATGTATGCTTTATTTATTCATTTATCGGTTAGTGGACATTTGACTTGTTTCCACTTTTTGACTATTAGCAATAATACTGCTATCAACATTCATGCACAAATTTTCGTGTGGACATAGCTTTTATTTCTCTTGGATATATACCTAGGAGTAGAATTGTTGGCTCATATGTTAACTCTACATTCAACAGTTTGAGGACATATCAGACTATTTTTCAGGACAGCTGTTCCACTTTACGCCTCCACCATCAGATTATGAGGGTTCTGATTTCTCCACATCCTTGCCAACGCTTGTTATCATCTATCAGTTTGATAATAACCATGCTAGTAGGTGTGAAGTCATATTTCATTATAGTTTTGACTGCATTTCCCCGATAGCTAAGGATGTCATTCATCTTTTCTTGTACTTACTGACTATCTGTATATCTTCTTTGGGTCAAATCCTTTGACCAGTTTTTAATTGGGTTATTTATCTTCTTGTTATTTAGCTGTAATAATTTCTTTGTATAGTCTAGGTAAACATCCTTAATTATATATATGATGTACAAATATGTTCTACCAGTCTGAGAGTTGTGTTTTCACTTTCTTGACAGTGTCCTTTGAAGCACAAAAGTTTTTAATTTTGATAAAGTCCAATTTATCTATTTTTTTCTTTTGTCACTTATGCTTTTAGTGTCATATCTAAGAAGAATTTGCCTAGCCCAAGGTATAGAGTGTTTACTCCTATATTTTCTTTTAAGAGTAGTATAGTTTTAGCTCTGTACAGTTAGGACTATGATTTGAGTTAAATTTTGTGAATGGTGTGAGGAAGGGGTTCAACTTCATTCTTTTGCATGTGAATATATAGTTATCTCCAAACCATTTCTTGAAAAGACTGTTTCCCCTCATTGAATTATCTTGGCACTCTTGTCAAGAATTGAGTGACCATAGGTGTATGGGTTTCTTTGTGGACTCTCAATTCTATTCCATTGATTTTTGTGTCTACCTTCATTTCAGGACATGCTGTCTTGATTGCTGCACTTTTATAGCAAATTTTGAGATCAGAAAGTATGAATTCTCCAATTTTTTTTTCTTATTTTTGGAAGTTTTTGTTTATTATTCTGTCTTCCTTGAATTTCTGTATGAATTTTAAGGTTAGCATCAATGGGACGCGGATTTTTTCAGATTCTCCAGACAAATTTAATGTGCAATTAGTGTTACAAAGCACTGATAAAGGGCTGAGAGGGAGGCAAATAACATTTCCTGCTCACCTATTGTGCGTTCAGCTTCTGCAAGGGATAATTTCAGTGTCTTTTATTGTTTAATCCCCATGGTAACTCTGTGGACACATACTCCAATTCACAGATAATAAATCAGAATCTAAGAAACGTTAAGTCTTTTTTTTTTTTTTTATTTCAGCATAATATGAGGGTACAGATGTTTAGGTTACGTATGTTGCCCCTGCCCCCCCTCCCCCCCTCAGTCCAGGTTTCAAATATGTCCATCCCATTGCGTGGTGCACATTGCACTCTTTGTGTA